>JAYMSW010003030.1:0-12826 GCA_036897725.1 Erodium texanum | reverse complement strand
ATGCAAAAAGTCTCGGTCTTTGTTTCTTCTGCTCTGAATCTTTTCCTCGTATCATTACACTCTTTTGTTCCGATTCCAGAGACGGGTCACCTCTAATTTTCCCTTTCAATCTCTACCCAATCTCTTCTAACTCGATCACACAGGTAAGACTTCGATTCTGATTTCGTTCTTTGTTTTTTCTACCCCAATCATTTTATCACATCAAGCATTATCTGTGATCTGTGCTCTTCTACCTCAATCATGTGTTAGGGGGCCTTTCATTTTTCTAAGGATTTTGAATCTTCTGAGAATTGGGTTTTACTTGTTTTACTTGTTTTGACTGTTTGTTGGTGGTTCTTGGGTATTGTCAGATTTTATTTTGTTCTCTAAAATGATTATTTGGTTTAAAGGTTTGTACTTTAATATGATTCCACTTGTTTTGCTTCACTATACTAAGGTTCTGGTTGATGTTTGTCATGTTTCAGAAATGAGAATGATTGGTTTGTTGTTATAATTTTTGTGGGTTGGCTTCTAACTTGGAATTATTTTGTCAGAGATCTGATTATTTCACGTATTTGGGTCATTTGTTCCTGATCTCAGGATAACTGGCCCAAGTTTAAAATTAAGTTTGTGGTTCTGAAGTTTTATTATGCCTCCATGAGCAATTGTCTTGTGTTTCATTTTATTCTAATGAATCATCCATCCAAGGATAAGAGATGCTTCTCTATGTTTGATATATTTTTTTCTTCATGTTTTATTGCTGTTGATTTTACTGATGCTGTTACTAATTGAGAATTAGTTTTATTGGACGAGTTTTTCTATGCAACTTACTGTGATTTCATATTTGATTTTCTACAGCATGGATGCCAAGGGGATTTCACCTGACGCACACCAGAAAATTTACCGGGGAATTACAACAGCTTTGGTGTGTGCTGTTCTTGAATGGTTGCTGCTCTCAATGCTCTTTGTTGATGCCATCTTCGCATTCATCATTACAAAATATGCTCGTTTCTACAAATTGCAAACACCTTGTCTGCTTTGCTCAAGACTTGATCATGTTTTGGGCAGTGAAAAACGAGGATACTATTGGGACTTGATCTGTGGCAATCATAAGTCAGAGATCTCTTCCTTAGTTACTAGTCATGCTCATAATAAGCTTGTTGACGTTCATCAAGTTCGTGAAAGCCCTCTCTACTCTTTAGCCACCGTCAGTAAGTCAAATGCTGAAAAAAGCACAATATTAGAAAGTAAATTGCAGGAGGATCATGACTCGTGTTGTGAGACTTCTTCTTCTTCGAGTATGAATGATTCTTGCTGTAGAAAGCCACTGATTTTGGAAAGACATGACCAACAATTGATTCAAGCCAAATCAGCTGTGTTTGAGGCTACTGAACGTGATGTCCCTTCATCAGATGCTGCTGCTGGATCTATTGATAATGAAATGCATCAGACAAAAAATGACCTTTCAGTATCACTTGGTGCTACTCCTTCCATAGACAGTGGATCTGAACTTAAGGTTGATTCTGATCCCAAGTCAGAAGTTTTGGTTCTTGACAATAATGAAGAAACTGCTATAGTTTGTGAAACTGATAATCCCAAGGACCTTGAGGTTCAACATGTACAATTGGATCCTCTCATTGTTACTCTAGCTGAAGATTCATCCACAGAGAAACTGATAGATCAAGCCTCTATGACTGACCCTTCAGTGTTGGAGCCGCCTGTGGATTCCTGTGGTGCTCTTCCTGCAGTATCTACAGTTCCTAATGACAATAATTTGGAAGAACTTAGCTGGCAACAGGTTGAGGGAAAGAGTGAGCTGCCCGCAATACCCGAGCTCATTTCCTTTGATGTTGCTCCTCCATTGCCAAACGGTACTAGACCTCCGGTTGAAGTACCAAATGAGAGTGGTAAGTTCACACTCTTTTTACCTTTTTTGTACCTTATAGGGTTAATTGGAGATAGTTGTTGTGTACTATATGTCTTTTGCACATAACTATCTCCAGCTTTAAAACATTATTTACAGTTACCTGAATTTTTAAAAATTTGCAGATAGTTCTTTTTCGTCAAAAAATTGACGAAAATGCCCTTGACCCTAATCTCAAAAGTACTTTTTTTTTTTTCGTTTTTTGATAGCCTTTTCTTTGAAGGAGTTTTTTTTTTCTCTCTCCATAAACTCAACCGTTTCAAGTTTTTGACATCCTGCAGGACTTTATTTGTTAGAAGGATCTAAATAATGTGCAGTTTTGTTTTTGATAAACTAAATCATGTATATCAAAGTCTTTATGCTCAGGACCTTACTTAGAAGTAAGAGAGTATCAAAGATTAATTGATTCTTAAAGGACATCTTAAGATTGATGTATTAAGTAAGAAATGGACGGCATTATGTAGAAGAGAGCTCTAAATCTTGCCACTTGACCTCCACTTTGAGAAAGGCCCAATATGGACTAAGTGAGAGAGGGAGAAAAAGGCTTAACAAGGGCTGAATAGAGAGAGGCCCAATAGAAGTTGGGAAGAGAAGATAAATAAGTAGTGAGGTACCGTTGCTGGGACTTGAACTCAGGTCCTAAGACTCAAGTTCAAGCTTTGGTTAAATAAAGTGTAGTTTACTTTGGCCTAAGTTGGAAACAACTTGTTTAGCCATGTAATTCATTCCCTAACCTTATAGCAGTTGCTAATTCTCACATATGTTTGTGATGTCGAAATATTTACATGCAAAAATGTCTTGTAATTACAGAATAAACAAACAAAGTCTGAATTTGCACTGCTCTTTTTGGGGTTTTGTCTCTACCATTCAGTTTGTTCGGCTCTGATTTTGTTTAATTAAATGTCTGATTAAACACGTCTAAATGAAGTTATGATCTAACATTTCATCCTTCAATGGTTCCTCGCAGTGAATGTTACATCTAGTGCTGTTGAACAAACATCTGTTTTGGGTTCTGAGAAAGTTTGTGAGCCAGAAACTGTGTCAATTACCAGAACTTCAACGGGCAACGGCCCACAATCATCCAATTTGCTGGATCTTGGTGATGCTTATAAGGTTGCTCTTGAAAGTAAAGAAAGACAACAAACCGATGTGCTTGCAGAGCCATGCGCTGAGAGGAATTCTTCAAAAGTGAATGCAGACTTCAGGCGCTTGCTATCACAATTATCTGCAGCTCGAGGATTCGATCAATCAATTTATGACATCAGTCCTAGGCTGTCCATTAATGATGACGTTTCAAACTCTATTGGGATGCACATGTTCCAGAGGAGGGTCTCTCTGGAGAGGAATGAGTCTGGTTTGTCTATGGATGGAAGCATTGTGAGCATTGTTAGTGAAGTTGATGGCGAAAGTCTAGTGGACCGACTTAGAAGACAGATTGAACATGATAGGAAGTCTATGAGTGTGTTATACAAGGAACTGGAGGAAGAAAGAAATGCTTCTGCAATTGCTGCAAATCAGGCCATGGCCATGATTACTAAACTGCAGGAGGAGAAGGCAGCAGTTAATATGGAAGCTTCACAGTACCTGAGGATGATGGAAGAACAATCTGAGTATGATACTGAAACACTGCAGAAACTGTCTGATCTTCTTGCTGAGAAGGAGAAAGAGATACAAGATCTTGAAGAAGAGCTTCAATTTTACAGGAGAAAATACCAAAATGAATCAACAGTGGAGAATTCAGAAGTTTCTCAAGAAAAGGAGAGCATGGCTAATGTGGCTAAATCATTGCTAGAATTTGAAGATGAAAGTTCATACATTTTACACTCTCTAAGGAAGTTGGAAAAGAAGCTTCTTCTCTTCTCTAATAATGGGGTACACTCAGACTTGGACAATAGTCAATATGCTGAAGAACAATCTCTTCCCTCAATTGCGGACCTTAAATCGGTTATCAAAGAAAATGATGATCTTATTTGTGACTTGGCCACTATTAGAAATGAGGTTCATGATCTGAATGACCGGTTGAGAACACTAGAGGCTGACCGGAGCTTTCTTGAGCATGCCATCAATACACTCCGAAATGGAAACGAGGGGCTCCAGTTCATTCAGGAAATAGCTTCTCACTTGCGTGAGTTACGGAAGATTGGGACCAATAGAAGAGATCAATCTCTTTCGTAGGTTTTTGTCATGCCATCCCAAAGGTAACTGCTTAAATTTACACTTCAACTCCACTTCTCAAGGATGTTTCCGACCTTTTGTCATGTATCTTTAGCTCTTGCTATTATATCTATAATTGCCATTTTTGGTATTCTATGTTTTCTCTTGGTTTGATTTGCCTTCTTCGAATATCTTCCATGCTTAATCTATAAAATTGGTTTTTGGCTGATAAAAAGAAAAGAACTCCACTTCTCTTCATTGACGAGGATTAATGATCTGCTTTGATAGTTTCAAATATGTTATTTTCCTTCTTTCAATTGAATGGTTTTAGTAACTATGTTAATTTCAGGAACTTACCAAAGCCTATTTATGTCAAATTCAGATGTTAGTACTACGAAAGTGAACATCAATAACCTTGAAGAATTGTTAGCTTCACTAAAGATGACACATTAATGGAAATAGACTGGTAGTTGAAGTGTGTGACATGAAATAAGATTTGAATAGCTGTGACATCTCCAGATCTTCTATGCATAAAACGTGTTCTCCATTCTATAATATGCATGTTTATTCACCTAAACTTTCTTCCATGAATTAATGTGTGGTTTAATGTTTCAGGTATATTTTGGAAATGGCATGTTCGTTCTGTAATATGTATGAAGCCAAACTAAGTCAGAGCCAAATTGTGGTATAAGGCATACCAATTAAGGATATAATGTACAGTGTCGGCGACGGTTTCTTTTGGCTGAAGACAGGAAAAATAGGAAAAAAAAGTTTTTTATTTTATTTTATTTACCGATCATTTCTTATATTCTTGGCTTGGTTTGCAATTGGTGAGGGTGTTTGTTATTTTTTCTTTCGGATTCTGTGTAGTAGAGTGATTTCTTTGTACAAGATGTGATTTTATTTGTTTGTTTGTGTGAAGAGCAGTGAGACTTGTTTTGGTAAACAAGAAGTGGTAGACAGGGTTTGTAGATATTTTGAAGTATGATTTGTTATTATATGTTAAACATGTGTGTTTCAATTTCATGTACTGATGTTTCATATATGTGATGTAAAGCAGGAAAATATGGAAGTTTAAAAGTAAGATTTTCAGATAATTTCAGACAACGTATTGTATCCCAGATGAAGATAATATTCTGATTTACGGACAAAGCTTCAATAGAGGGGGCATCATCTTCCGGAGCTCAACCTTGACATGCCTACAAACAATCAGTGGAAGAGAAAGATGATTATATTAAACATCTATAACTGATTAATATATACTTAAAGGTATCCGACGTGGAGGTACATCAACATTTTTATTGGCAAATAGGGGGTTCCAAGTCCAAGGCCAAGTGTTCATTACTTCTTGAGTTGTAATTGTTATCTTATTAAGTTAAGTTATTCTAGCGGTTCAAAATCCACATACCATTCCGGATGATGTTGAGAATTTCTTCGAATATATCCTTGAATTCATTCGAAACGTGAGTAAAACCCAAATTGACCAAGCCTGTGGATTCCCTTTATTGGAACTATGTTTCTTTTTATTTTTGTTTGTAATTGGATCTGTTAGGTTGGTTTGATTTACTTTAAAAAGCAATAGATTATCACCAAAGTGGGAAAATTATAAGTGTATTAACTGGTCATACATTTGAACTTTGGTCTCATGGGTTGAAGTTTTAGTAGGGATATCTTTGTACATCAACTGTATACATTTAATAAGGAAATAGATAACATGTATACATACCTGAATGTTCTCTCCAGGCGCAACAACCTTGAGGGAAGCAATAGTTGGAACATGAGCAACAACCTCAAACTCTGCATCTTGAGATAAGGGACTAAGTAGTCGAAAGCATTGCCGTTTGGGATCATAGAGCACAAGAGAACGCTTATCAAGCGCCATCAACACTTGACCACTCTCTAAAATCATCACTACTTGACAGTAACGCAAGCCCGCACCGCGCTCACATATCGAGTTCATTAACACCAAATCTCTAGTCCACGACTCCCGCACGCCGTACTCCTTCATCACCCATATTTCAATCACTCCCGGATCTCCAAAGTGACAAACGGACAGACAACCTCGTACCACGCCAAGACTCTTCTTCTTAGTACTCGACTGATCATGTTCTGGACCACGAATGGATCCGAATTGCTCCGTATCCAAGTTGAAAGAAACGTAAGGCTCGTCGTAGTAAGTGTCCCAATGAAGGGTTCCGTTCAAGAACGTGTTGAAATTTTTGCGATGAGTAAACTTGGGCGCGTCTCTGAGGCTCCTCCACGCGCCTTCTCCGAGCGTGTATATTTCCGCCCTGCGGCTAAGGACGGTTGGAGGGAACCGACGGCCGTTACACAAAGTGACTTGAACGATTCGGACCACCTTGTACTTTTTTGTGAGTGGACTAAAACCAAAACCGCGAGCAACGATCCGTGCATAGTTACCTTGACATTTGGGAAGGGTGATGAACTCCCCTGTAACGGGATTGCATACATAAATAGGGTCTTTGGTTTGGGGATGGTAGAGAGAGATCAGCCCGTTGCAGGAGTCGACGAGACAGAAGTTGAGGTTGGGAAGGTTGGTACCAGGTTTGAAGGTGAGTAACAAGTCTTGGTCGGGATGGTTGGTGTAAGTTGTGAGGTCGAACAAGTGGGACGTTTTGAGGTTGACGTCAGCACTGCGCCGGACGTCGGAGATGCAAGTGTTTGTGGGTTGAAGAAGGAGGGTTATCGGTGCTGCGGAAGGATAGAGGCGGTTGATGAAGTAGTCGGTGGAGAGAAGCTCAAGCCAGAGCTTGCATACGCATCTGCAGAACAAGATAGATTTGATGGGAAGTCTTGATAAGATGTCGGTGATGAGGTGTGGTGGGAGGTGAAGCATTTTGGTTCTTCTTTCTACTGTGTTTTTGGAAAATGATAAAATTAAGATTGGTTGTTGATTATAGAAGAACGTATTGAAGCTGGCATGTGTAGCCGGCCGACTAATAAGACAGTATCAAAATACTCATTGATTGAAACGTTCTACTAAGTTTTGCTGTCATCGTGTTGTTTGGAAAATCGGCAAGTGATGTTACAGCTTAATGATAACAACATGAATGGTATATTGATTCAATAATTAAAGTAATACATAAGCATTTAAACTTTCATATAATAGAACAACACATTGGTATAAAACTGTAGGGTTCTTTGGGCTTGAGCAAAGAAAGCTGATATATGGTTTATTCATAAAGACTATTGCTAAAGAAAATTGATATATTGTAATAATGGGATTTTTTATCCCTTCCCTTTCTATTATGAAGATGGGCTCTACAATGTACCTCCCTAAAATTATTGTGTCATTGAACCCACACATTATGATAAGTTCGCATGTCTTTCTCGACCTTCTCTCCCGTTCCTCTGTACAAAAGCGAACCTTTCTTCGAGAATCTATTTGCCTAGAGTTCAAGACCATAAATGAGATCTCCATTATTAATTATCAGCCCTTGCTCCGGACAGTCCTTGATAACATGCCCCACCAAACCACACCCAAAGCAATAATTCTGTAGCCGTTTACTGAAAGATAGTTTCACTGTGACCATATATGAACTTAAATAATTTTTTTTTTTGATAACACACTGTAATCATTGTCCAATTAAAAATTTAAATAAAATTTCATCTCTTCACGCGCTAGTTTTATGATATCAATAAATATTCGGATTCTCATATATGACAACAACCATAGGCGGAGCCACAAAATGTTTTATAGGGGCTCGTGCCCTCACTAAAAAAAAAATCATAGTTTTTTTTTTGCGACATAAAAAAAAATCATAGTTTAGTTTTGTTAATTTTATAATTTATTTTTGATTAGTTATTAACTATGCCCGTTGATATTTACCTCATCTTGATTCTTAATTGTGCATCACTTTTAAATCAATTAATTTCTTAATTGTGTATCACTTTTAAATTAAATAATTTTTTTTTTACTATTTCAAGTTTTATGGGTTCCTATTTGTTTTACATTTATTGTTAGTTCAGTTTTTTTTTATAAATAAGTTTAGTTTTTGTTTTTTTAATTATATTTGATCTACCAAAGTTTATTTTTATTTAAACCTTTTTATAATAAAGTTATTGTATTTGTATTTGTATGTAATATTAATATTTTTTTATATTATTTATTACAAAATTATTAGTGCTCCCACCCACTAACAAAACTTACTCCGCCCCTGACAATGACCATTCGAATCATATCAACTTTCATGCAGTGCCCTTGACGATTCCCAATAATCTCCCCCACCTGTCTTGTCATGCAATGCAGTGGAAGGTTTGGGACTTGAATCCAAAAAATAGAGGTATTGAATTCAAGATCCTGATCCCACCTTTGCATTTGAAAATCACTGAACATGTTTAAATACTTGCGAAATGCCCAAGATTCTATCCCCACACCCTTTGCTTCTTCTTTTCCGAAAGGAAAGACCCTATAACATTTGTGCTTAGTGGCTTTATGATCATCAGTTTTACTCGCCATGCTTCTTCCATTACATCACTAAAATCTTCTTTATTGAGTGACGATTGATGAGTAGCTTCCCTATAAAGGCATGTTCAAACTTGTGTGGTCCTCCTCGGTCAAGGTGTTCCACAGTCCAGTCAATCACCAAGAAGCGGTGGCACAAAAAGCATAGCAGCTCCGATAACTTTGAATCAAAGCAGACTTGTATGTTTTGGATGATTGTAATTGATGGATAAAAGAAATAAACATATTAAACTTTTATTTATCATTAAGTTATTGATGCGTTAAAGAAAAGTACATGGGATTTTAGTGTAGGAATCATGAATCTCAAACCAAACCGAGACCACAAGCAAACCAAGACTTCGACACTTCCAGAAATGTATGTCTATATTTGATAATGTTGAAACGTATTAGAGAAAGAAAGAACCCAATACATCATTCCCATGGCAAATGTCCTCGGAATGACTTTCTCCTAAAATGATCCCAGACAATGAGCCGGCTATAAGGCCATGGAGTGATGGACGTATTCATCATGTCGTCATGGTGATCCGTGAAACCTCTGTCTGTGATACATGCTGCATAATGTGAATAATAGGTTAGAGGGAAACACAAAAAAAAAAAATGGCCCTAAAGAAAAAAAACCTAAATCTTAGTCTTGATTTTCAAAGTATAGTATCGTCGGTTTTTCTACATCAACTAACAATGTAGAGCTCAATTCACTAGTTCTGTGAACACATTTCCCCATGTTGAAACCAGTTAAGGCTGCCTAAGACGACTTCGATCTGTGTTACGATGGGTAGTGTTTTGGGGAGAGTGGATATGGCTTGAGAAGATACGCCCAATGCAGTACATAGGGAGCCCACGTTAAATATATACGAACATAGAAGCGTGTGTACATTGTGAGAGAAAATCGAGCTATTAAAGTAGATCTAAGAGATGGAAGTGAAATTACATTAAAGAGACAATCAACGTAGTATAGACTGACACCACTTGATTTACAACAACAACGATATTCAATTGCTTTCTAACACTGCCGATGGAAGGTGGTTCTGATGAGGTAATTGATGGGCCCCATTAAACTCCATCAAACTATATCGGACCCTATTGGGCCCCATTAAACTCTATCAAACTATATCGGACCCCATCGGAGTGTATTGAAATAATACGTGTTGTTTGGGAGAAAGAAATAGGTAACTTTAATGAGAGCAATATTATGCATTATTTCAAAAGAGATGTATGGTTTTGAGGTAAAAGGTGAAAGGAGAGATATTTTAGACATAGATACTCAATTTTCTATCAACTTTCCCTGTGAACAATTATCAAGGGTTTATGAATCCAACATACCTGAACGTTCTCTCCGGGTGCAACATCCTTGAGGGAAGCAATCGTCGGAACATGAACAATAACTTCAAACGGTGCATCGGAAGATAAAGGAGTAAGTAGTCGAAAGCATTGCCTTTTGGGATCATGGAGCAAAAGAGAACTATGATCAAGCACCATCAACACTTCACCGCTCTCTAAAATCATCAACACATCACACGAAAACAAGCCCGCATTGCTTTCACATATCGAGTTCACTAAAACCAAATCCTTATTCCATGACTCCCGAACTCCATAATCCTTCATCACCCATATTTCAACGAGTGCCGGATCCTCGAAGTCACATACGGACAGACAACCTCGTACTACGCCGAGGCTCCTTTTCACCATTTTCGTAGTCATCGTTCGGTCCAGCTCGGGACCAAGAATCGATCCGAATCGCTCCGTATCCAAGTTGAAAGAAATGTAAGGCTCGTCGTAGTGAGTATCCCAATGGAGGGTTCCGTTCAAGAACGCGTTGGAAGTTGTGACGTGACTAAACTTGCATACGTCTCCGAGACTTCTCCATGTGCCTTCTCCAAGTGTGTATATCTCTGCCGTGCGACTAAGGACTCTAGAACCGAGTCGAACGCCGAGCCGAAAACTAACTTCAACAATTCGAATCACCTTGTAATTCTTGATCGCTGGACTGAAACCAAAACCGTGAGCAACGACTCGTGAATATTTACCACCTTCGTATTTGGGAAGGGTGATGAACTCGCCCGAAACGGGATTGCATACGTAAATAGGGTCGTTGGTTTTGGGTTCGTACAATGAGAGCAGCCCGTTGCAGGAACCGACGAGACGGAACTGGAGGTTGGGAAGGTTGGTTCCGGGTTTGAAGGTGAGCAACAAGTCTTGGTCGTGACTCGTGAGGTCGAACAAGAGTTGGGCGTCGGAGATGCAAGGGTTTATGGGTTGAAGAAGGAGAGTTAAGGGTGCGGTAGAAGGATAGAGGTGGTTGGTGAAATACTCGGAGGAGATAAGCTCGAACCATATCTTGCAAACGCATCTGCAGAACAAGATAGATTTGATGGGAAGTCTTGACAAGATGTCGGTGAGGAGGTGTGGTGGGAGGTGCAGCATGCTTGAATTTGAACACATCTTTTTTGCTATGATGTTCGGAAACTGAGGAAGAAGATTGAGTTCAGTTGGTGATCAAAGAATGTATTACTGGCATTTGTAGCCGGCCGACTACGACAATCAATACATTTCCTAGGTTGAAACGCTCTTGTAATAATTTAGTTGTCGTTATGTTGTTTGGACAATCTTCAAGTCCAACTATTGGTCCTTCTTGTTCTATGCATCTCAGTACCAATCATTTCGTATATTTAAGGAATTATTTTTCGTGATTTCCGATATCACATCTAACTTTGTTGCTATCAATCATTGGAATTGGGTTCATTAGAGAATACCGTTAGCACCGGGGTTCATCATGTCGGACACAGTGGGTTTATGTATCAGCGACGATACTGGTACTGACCCAAAAGAAGATTAATGATACCAGTGTTAAAATAATTCAATTTTTTTTTATAATATTTATGTATTATGAAACAGAAAAAATACATAAAACAAAACACATACATCTGGAAAAAAAAACATGACGGTACGCCTTCTCGTAGTCGATCACGAGTCTGTTGCACGTGAGACAATGATCCTCGCACTGTTTCTCGGTTCGTTCTGAACCAGTCCACTCCACCGGCGTCAGTTCTACGAACCACAAGTAGACGGTGTGCCAATAATCCCAACCGTCTATTGTCGCGCCAGCCATCCACACGTTGATGATGCGGGTTTCCTCCTCATCGGACCAAGGGAATCCAGCTCTATTCGCCAATATTTCCCCGTCACATGTGGTCGGGAAAAGATGAGGGCAGATCGTCGTAGAGAGGGAGAGAGGGTTTGTTGTCGATGGTGGCTCGGTGTGTGACCAAACCAAATTTTAGGGTTTTTTTTGTTTTTAATTTTTTATTCCTTTTTTAACCAGCCAACACTGACTGATTTTTGTTGACTGGTTGTCGCTGACCGGTTGTTCTTGACCGGTCATCGCTGATTGATCGTTGGAACTCGACGACGACGCGTGGTAAATAGTCTCCTACGAATCCGTGTTGGCGTTAGAGCATGCGCCGTGGCTTCAACGACAGATCTGACTGTACTACTGACCCAATAACAAAACTGCTCAACACAAACCCCGTTAGCCTTGCTCTTACAATATTTTGGCCAGAGTTTTTAATTGTCACATGAATACTTTTTGAAAAATATATGAATAAATAGAATAGAGTACCTCTACAATTAATAGTATCGTGATGATGATATTTTACTGAGATATTAATTAATTGAGAAATATTGAAAGGTTAAAAAATGTTGGCACCCAACACTACATATAAAATTCAGTCTTGTTATGTTACAGTAGTAAGAGCTTTTATCTACAGTTCGTATGAGATTTTACTACAAGATTTTAGAAGGTTGTGAATGGGGACAATCTGATCTGGTTTGTAAAATTAATGTTTTGTATCAATCTTATTGTATTAAAGTAGATATCTAATGTTCCATAAGATACAATAACAAATTATTTTTAATACTACAAAATTAGATTAAGGGTGAAGTGTCAAGGAATTTGGATGAATTCTCCTATGAATATAACATTCATGAACTTGAGATTATAATTATTAATAATCTTAGTTCTTGCCGTTTCCTCTTTCTCTCTCCTAGGAAAAGAAGCCACATTATCGAATCCTAACCTTACAGCACTGTAGCCGGCAGGAGAGAGCTGGCGGGCTCTCTCCCTCCATCCTACTTTTTTCTCTCCCTCCGTTAGTTCTTGTTGCGCTAGAGGCATGACTGGGAGCAGCATTGACGCCGGCGAACCGGCTTGCGCAGATCTGTGTCGCTGCCGGCCAGTCAGCCAAAGGAACAGTCTCGCCAAGCAGCAGGTGACTGGACACTGCAAC
>JAYMSW010003029.1:0-12826 GCA_036897725.1 Erodium texanum | reverse complement strand
AACAATGCAATGATTATTAGGCAAGTGGCTATGTGAGGATTCATTGTATTGGATCTTTTTTTTTTTTGTAGTTAAATATTGTCAACTAGCTTAGCTCTCCTATAAATAAGAGCTCAAGCCTTGTTTTATGGTAACTTTGAGAAAGTAGTAATATAATTCTACTTTGCCTTCACGTCTTGATCTCTCTTCATTTCTTAATCAACTAGCTCCATATATTCCATTTCCTTTTCATAAGTATTATATCATTTCTATATTTTACAATAGATACATCTTTTTTTAAAAGATAATCGATACATCTAATTTAAGAGGATAAGTGGGGAAAAAAATGAGTGAAACATAAATTTGAGAGAAAAATTGTGATAATTTTTTTTACCTTGTATTTCTATTGTGATTTATTTTTTCAAATTAAAAATAATTAACCAATAAACCACATAAACATGTAGTTCATTCAGGCATAAACTGACCATTTTTACTAAATCAGGAAGTGGTAACAGTAACAATACAGAAACCCAGTTCAACTTTTTCACATGATCAGGTTGACAAAACAAAACCTGTAACTAAAACACTATCCTAAAGCAGAAACAATCATCAACAACCATCTGTCTGTATACATGTAAATCGTGGCAAATGAGCAGACCGGAAGCTCAGACGAGGGATGCCATGCTGGGTTTCCAGCCAAATGATCTTCGCTTAAGGCGAGGGGGCGTGAAGCTGAGCCCGAACATCTCCTTCAGCGCCTCTCCTTGCTCCGAGAACCTGATCAGCTTTGCAACCACAGTGGCGCTCACAGTGGCGTGGCTCATGTCCTTGGTGTCGCTCCACAAGCAGTTGGCGAGCTGTAACTTCCTGCGCTTTGAGTCCAGTGCTATGTCCCATTTCTGGTACAGTGCCTTCCTCTCTTCTTCTGCAAGCCTCTTCTGCATTAGCTTGCTCAGCGTTGCTCTCTCACGTTGAAGAGCCCTCACACTGTGGATCCCAATAACAGCATTGTGAGGAGTTTGAGGAATACAAGACCTACTGAATTATACGAATGTACATAACCACGCGATGCCTATACTTATGAACCCATCAAACTACTAGTTGTGAGCTGGATGAGTCTATCACTGTCTTTAAATTTAAGAATAACTAGAAAATCTTTATCACTGTCATTAAATTCATGTGTGTGTGTGAGAGAGAGATGAGAGAGACCTTGAAGGGAGTGTGATGGTACGACCACCATTCCCAGCCTGGTTTCCATGATACAATGTCTCCTTTAGGAAGGAAAGTCTCCTAATCTCTACCTCCAGATAAATAGAATCGGTAGGATCACCTTTGAAGAGCAAGAAGAAGTAGGTTCTATGGACCAATGAAACACTGCAAGAATGCCACAGTTCAAGTATTGCTCTTTGCTGCCTAGAAAATTCCAGTGGCCAATCTGGAGAAGCTATGACTGCAACTTCCTGCATTGGATCCAATCCTATATCTTTCACGTTCTTAGCAAAACTACCAGTTTGTGATCCTGTTTCCCCCACCTATCATTCACAAACCCAAAACCATGTCAAAGGAATCAAAATTTGCAAGAACCCGTTTTCTGAAATTAAGGACCACACTCACTAACCTGTCCATCAACAAGTTGCTTATCATACTGAAGCTTGGCCATTTCCTTCAGTCCTGTAACAAAAGTATGGAGGCTAGGGATATCCTCTTCAGCAGATGTCTTCACGCTCTCAGTCTCAAATGAAGACTGAGAATCATTTCTTGACAACATTGTGTCATCGTCACCAAATTTCAAAGGAAACTTCCTTCGCACACTTCTTGGTCTGCCTGGGAAGTCTTTATCAAGATGATTTGCTGGGGTACCCTCGATTTGTTCTGATGGAGAAGATGAGCCAATCATGACATTTTCTCTACGGCTTTTAGATCTTGACATTTCTGGAGTACCAAATGAATCAATGGTCCTCTGTACATCATGGAGTTGATGCTCTAGGTCACTGTAATCAAAAGCATTTTGTCTATGGCTTGCTTCTCCATCTTCTGAGAAAACTATATCCTGATTAACTAAGGCTAGTGTTTCTTCATTCTCACCAGTAGCAAGGGACTCAAAGTTCTTGTCCTTGCTTGACTCTTCCGTCTCAATACATTGAACTTCCTTGCAATAGTCATCAGAATCAGATAGTGAACGGTCTCCACTATTTTCCCTGTGGTTACTCACACCATCACTGTCATAATAATGAGGATTGTTGAACTTTTTGACAACTGCATGCTTCGATCTAGAATCTTCTAGACCTGATGACTCTGACTCAGATTCTGACCCTGAACATGCGTTCTTCACTTGCTGTTTAGATTTATACCCAACCCCAGCCTGAATGAAACAAGATGAAATTAAGAGCGGGTAGTTGGAGAAGCATTTCTTAATGAGTGGGTAATGGAATATAATAATGCAAAGCAAGAATTTGTACTTGTCTAGAATCTTGACCATTCCCGACCACTTGTAGCAGATCCTGTACACGAGATTGAGCAAGATCCCGCTGCTTAGTCAACTCTTTGACCTCCTTCTCCAGCTGCATGATACAAAACAATGTAATTGATAGTTAGGTAGGTAGGAACGAGAATAATTACCTCTAAAGAATGAGTTGAGGATGCAAGTAGTAACCTTTTCAATGTGGAGATCTTTCTTTCTTAGTAAAGCTGGGTAATCACAATTTGATGAAATGGTAATAGGGCTTTTCAACTCGCTCTCTAACCGAGCTAATTCCTTTTGCAAATGCTTGACCAAGGCCTTATCGGACATGACAACGTTGACTTGAGCTTTTGTAGTGACTTCCTTTGCACAACAAGCAAACAAGAGAGTGTTTCTAGTTTGCTCAACGTGACTCCTTGCAGGGCTCAAAGTGCAAATGATGGCGGTTCTAGCATTGCCACCCAAGCAAGGTTGCAGTATACGCGTCAGCTTAGAGTCTCTGTAGTTGATGTGTCCTTGTCTTCCTTTGCTGCATCGATCATGGCAATAGATTCATGAGCTAGAACCAAATTTATTTTAAATTCTACAATGAGAAGAAAAAAAATCTGGGGAAGTGTCAAAGAGAAAGAACAGAACATAACATAACATAACATAAAACATATTTATGGAAAGAAGTATAAAATAAGCTTCTGTAATTTCTTTGGATAGCTGAAGAAGTCTTGAGGTAATGCTTACTGCACAAGCAACATCCTAAACAAAATGCTATAATAACCCAATTTTAGTTTCATTTGGAAGTTCTTCAAATCTGAATTTGCCCAGAAAATGTTTGCCTCCATTCCCAGAAAAGTGAAAAATTCTAAAAGCAACAAAATGCTAAAATCTTGGTGTAAGATCAGCTGAAACTTTCTCATGCCAATTGAGTTGAAGTTAAAATGCTAGATCTATAGATAGAAATGCAAGAAGTATACCTTAGCTTGCGAATGACAGTACTGAGAGTCAGTAAACTTCGATTTATGTGGCAACCTTCTTTTAATCTTGACCCGGCTGATAATGCCTGAGATGCTCGCTCGCTACCTGCCAAATCAATAAAACTCTGCAAAAGAAACCAATTTACTATGACTTACTATTTACCGAAGAAATTAGAATTATGTACTATTCGTAGTTTGTTTCCTATGCTTAGTATTTTTCCTATTCCTAGTTTGTTCCCTATGCCTAGTTTGTTTCCTGTTTAGGGTAGAACAATCCCCTATATAAAAAGGTTTTTCATTTTACTTAATTAAAATAAACTATTAATGAATTAAATATTTTCTCTTCTCTCAACAGAAAGCAAGTATGTACACATTCGATGAACAAGAATCGCTGGCAAGATCTCCTAATTATTCCCTTAGCCTAGGAAACAAAAATAAATGAAAAGATTTAATGAAAACATACCACACTGGCTGAAAGGGTGGTTGAGTTTCCTTTGCCCAAGAACTCACGTGCTGAACTTTCCATTGTCTGCAAAAAAATAACATCAAATAATTGGTGCTAAGTTCAACCATCCACAAGTACTGCTTACCAAGTCACTGACTATTTGTTACAAATAAATTAAATTCTAAGGGTCATGGCAAATACCAATCTGAGGATTTGATGAGATCTGGAGCTTTTCTCATTCAGAGAGGTCTCTCCTATTCGTCTTTGTGCTGCACAAATACAATACAGTACATAACAATATAACAGTATCCATCAAAAACATGACTCGAAGTATTTGCTGATCAATGTTCTAAAAAACCCTATATCTCCCCGAGAAATTGGTGAAACTTAACCATCGAGTTCGATAAGTGGAAATCAGTCAAAACTCAGTCAAGTTCGGTCGACTATTTTTAATATGCAATTCTAAAGTGTACACGAAAATTTGTACCCGAAGATCCGTGCATAGCACGAACACGACAGAGATCAGCCATAGCAAGTCAAATTCACTTTTCAAATACAAATCAATTTCATGGAACATAAATTAAAATGTGTTTGGAACTATCTTATTTTACTAAACTATTGCTACTTTTTGTCTTTAATATATGTATTATGTATTAATATATTTAATACAAAACGAGTTTTGCTGATATCTACCCGCTTAATCAAAAGAACATTAGTTGAAGTGCTTTACCTTCACAAATGGAAAGGAGCTCCTTCAAATGACTCCAATCCCTCAGAGTTTCCTCTGTGACCTTCTCAACAACAGTTCCTTTCTGGTGACAACTGAAGAACTCAGCACCAATTTTATATTAATTTATCGAATCTGAAAAAAGATAATCAGCACTCACCTCAGGATCATCTAGTAGCCTAAGTGGAGTATTATCTGAGGTTAGGAGATCTCTAACAGCTTCGTTGTAGATCTCAATAGCTGAGAACTTCAAAACGAATGCTCTCTCTTCATGCTGCAAGAAAAACAAATATGAAGTATTAGCTATTAGACCACTGGTTAAAAATAACGGATTGAATTAGAAATTTGGGTAGATTGCACATAAAGGTAGTTCATGAAGATAGTTATGTGTTTGAAGAAAACTTACTATATCATGTATTTGTGGGCAATTCACAAAGGTAGTTATGTGCAATTAACCCTAGAGATTTTATTACCTTTTTTATGTAGTCAAATATATCAGCTACGGTATATTCAGTTATTCCAAACATTGTGTATGTCTTTCCACTGCTTGTCTGTCCATATGCAAAAATACTAGCTGGATAAAGAAAATGTGATCACTTATCAGTACTTGTGATTCAGTTCCTTTTATCAGCAAAGAAACACACAGAACACCCAAATGTTATACTTACAGTTTATACCACTGACAACTGAGAGGGCGATTTCCCTGACTCCTTCTTCATACACTTCCCTTGTCGAGGCATCCCCCGGATATACTCGATCTATCCACACAACAAAAATAAAAATAAAATAATTAAACCAGAATCCTCTATGATGCTATGAAACTTTATAAGAAAAACATATGATTAGTTGCAAACCTCTTCCAAATCCATATACATGATTAAAAAAACACCATGAAAGATTTGTGCATGTGAACATTTCCTTACCAAATGAATAGGCACTAGGAAATGTGGACCCCTCTCGAAGGCTGTTCCGGTATAAGATGGTAGTGTTGTTGATGCATTCCCAGTCTGCAACTTCACTTGCAGAAATCTCCTTCTCATTCAAAGGCCTCAACCTTACTAAAACAAGAATCTTCTCCTCACGAGCACCCATCCCTTGCATCTTCTCCCACTTCATTAACTCTTCACCACCGATTGCCCCCATTTCACCTATCCCTCCTTATATTCAGTATCTTCGCAAGTCCACTAATGAGTCAATCAAGTTCAACTGGAGCCCATAATTTCAATAACCACAAAGTGGAAAAACAAATAGAAGTAAGTAGCTAAGTATATATGATTTGCTATTGCTTCAACTAAATGCAAGACAAAGTAGATGCGATTAAGCTTGCCAGAAACAAAAACTATATATGGTTGAATCCTTCACTGCCACATTATCTGCAACAGCAAGTAAATCATGATTGTTAGCCAACAAACATGACATTGATAAGCCACAAAGCAAATGGGCTAATTATGGATTAAATAAACAGGACGAAGCTAATCAATACATTACCAACTAAAACAAGGAGAAAAAGAAAATTAAAAAAATAGTAAGAAGCTAATCAAAGGCTAAAACCACATAAAGGACTAATCAAGGGTAACATTCAATCAAATCCAAGAAAAGAAAGAACTAAAGATGAAAGCTAATCATGGGTGAGTTACCTTAGAACCCACTAGCTTAACCTTTAGTCTCAAGCCATTCTATTTTCCTCTCTTATTTCCTTCTTTACTCATGCACAAAACCCACAGTTTTAGTTGCTTTCCTTATCTTCCCTTCAACAACGATATATATTAGGATGTCAGACCAAGGTACTTTCTACGGTGGCGACCAAACATGCTTAAATACAAAGTCACCTAATTTGACACGAAATTTTCATTGCACATTGAAGCTTAAAATATTTCCAGGACATGATCCCCAGCCTACCTCACACAAACACAACCAGCCTCTCTCCTTCTCCCTCTCCTCATATTTTCTACACCATACATTTTCAAAAAATGCTCAACAGCAAGTGAATTACTTTATTAAACATTTTCAAAAGCCCAGAAGAAGATTAATCCACTGCTAACCTTGCAAGTCTAAGTCATTGTCACAAAATCACTACCAGGACAAAACTTTTGCAATTAGTCTTTTTTTTAAAAACCCGTTTTGCAATTAGTTAGTAATGTAGTTTAACAACAATGTTGATCGTACCCATAAACACTCACAGCATCATCGCAGTTAGTTCCTCCAAATTTTCACAGTTTAACCCAGAAGAGCCTCTCGCTATGCCAGCTGATTCTCACAAATCAATATTCTAAAATGGCAGAAGCAGAACACAAATACTAACATCAACAAGACCTGAGGTGTGTCTCATTCTAATTATCTATCCCATACACCTTGAATCTTAATCCCCGGAATTTTTTATATTTCTTAGTAGCTGCGATTGAAGAACGGACAAAAATTAATACAACCCCAACGGTAAAGTTCAATCTACACTAAAGATATGCACAAAACAAAAACAAGCCCATTTTTCTCAGATAAAATCCAGATGTTGAAACTACAACGAACCCACAAAAACCCAAATCCTTACCCATACAGAAAAAAACCCTCCAATGGCGCAATAGATCTTCGCAACTCTTGTGGTGAAATCCTCTCACACATCAGCTTCAACACCAAATGAGCTCCTTCTTTACAAAATCAGGAGCCAAGAGGAGTGCCGGAGACGAAGAAGAAGACGTGGCGTGGAATCTAAGTGAACGAAAAACACAGAGAAGACTGAGCCCAGAGGTAGCTTTACGCGTGGAATAGATGTGAAAATTAGAATTACTGAAGATTCAGCAACTGGGTATTGACTGAGAAAACGGAAGAGAAAATGGGGACCTGATGGAACAGTTACTGGTTCGAATTTTCAAGACCAGCCCACGATCTCAACCGATAAATTAATGGAATCATCCTCTTTTTCGTAAACTTTCTCTCTCTACAGAAACTCGCGGCGCGGAGGAGAGAGAGATTAAGGACCAAATGCGAGTGGCTCTGTAACAAAAATCTACAGAGAAGAGTCGGTACTGCGTCAACGTCGCTGAAGCTTCTTCTTCTCTTCCCCTCCTCCTCCCCACTCAGCTCCTCTGTTGAGAACTGTGAATTTCGTATTTTTTTTGTTTTGATGTTTTATTATTACTTGCGTATTTGATCTTTTCTTAAAATAAACAAAGAAAGATTAGGACAGTATCAAATGACTCTTTTATCCTTAGATTCTATTTTTTGTAATGCTTCTAAAATAATTCTTGTGTGTCTCCCCATTGTTCTAATTTTATTTGTCTTTAATTATTTTTATTTTTCATAATGTTTCAAAAAAGATCTTTTTGTGTAATTATTTTTAACTCATGAACTTTATCATGCAGAAACATTGTAGATGATATGCATATAAAAACCAGTTTCAAAAGAAAAAGATATAAGCAGTGATTTTTATCGTCTGGTTAATTAGGTTGACGGAGCATTCTCCAAGCCGGATTGGCGAGATCGGTGTGCTCATTTTCCAATCCGGCACCGATGTTGACGGCCATCATTTCGCTCGGTTTTTCACTGGCGGTGGCACCGGTCGGTGTCCGATAATAACCGGTCCGGGTCTTTACATTAATAATCAAGTCTACATCATCAATACAAGTCTCTACATTAAGCTTTCACTAACATCCATGGTCATGGAAGCTTATACCATAGTCACGACACAATCAACACATTGAAGCAAGAAAAGTGATAACAAAGGAGAAAAGAAGAAATTCCGGACCAAGGATGAGGATTGGACCCTAAGGATGAGCAAAATCTTCCCCTATCTTCTTTTTGTCCAACACCAATCTTCAAAAAATATTTAATTGGTGCTCTTCTCTTGCAATCTCCACTATTTTGTTGCATTTGATGGCTAGAAAACCTCTTGTAGCTAGAGCATACCCTAATAAAGACTTCTTCTCTCAGCCCTCTCAATAGATGTATCAATGCTCTCCAAAGACGGAACCTCCTCTCCATTTCGGTCAAGTGATCCTTATGTAGGCTACAATTTGCATGCAATCTCGATGAATTGGTTGGTGGACCATCGACGTGCATCGAGAGTAAGTCGGTGTGCAGGTCGACAACCTTTTGATATGCGTGGAAATCATGTTGTTGTATAGACGAATCCTTCGACGTGAGTTATAGGTGATGATTCACACTGGCTCAAAATATCTAACTCGACTTTGATGGACACGTCGATAGTTTGTCAACTTACGTCAAGCTTAGCCCTGGTGCCTTACCGAAAAAAGCACCACTCTCCAATGCGAATGTAATTGTTTCACAAGTGAAGACATATCATATCTTGTTGCTCTTTGTGGGAAATTTCAAAATCACATTTCCTTTTGTTGTATGCCTTTGTTGGCTGCAAATCAACTATTTTTTGACTTTTTCTTTAATTTTTAATGGTGTATAGCACTAAAAAAAACTCAAAATATCAGATTGCAACAAGTTTTAGGATGGAAAGTGTATACCACTTCATATGACCCGTTTTGTATGTCTTCTCTCTTCCTGGTCTGCTGAAAAGTCCAATCATATAATTGAACCCAAAAATTTACAGACTGAGCAGAAGTTAACTGATTCACATAAATAACCAGGGAAGAGTATATTTCTTGGATTCACTCACCCATATCTGTGACATTACAATTACAACCAATCTCTATTCTGAAGTATTCTACTGCACAAACATAAAATATTTATTTCCAAAATAAACAGCAGAGAAAGTAAGGTAAGCCCTCCTGTATAATGCCAAAATTTATTTATTATTATATTAATTAGAGATTATTACAAGGAATGACACCAATATTACTACGTTCCCTCCCTCAGTCCGTCACAGCAACTGAACCCTACCAACAATGCAGCATCTAGTAATCTACCTACTATGATTTTACATTGTGGCTCAACAATAAATAACTTCAACTACGGGTAGATACTTCCACTGCAAGTAATCGAGAGGCATGCCATTGCCATGGAGCGAAACTTAAAAGAAAGACAAGCATAACTATGTAACTAACTGTTAACACTAGTATAGTATCCTTGTATTCATCATATCAAGAGTTAGCATTACTTTACATGTCAAAATCTAAATATATTATGGAGGTGTTATCCTTTGTTCGCAGTGTTCTAGCTTCACTCAATAATAAGTTTGCAATTTTCTCTGCTGGTTTCCCCGTTTCTGTAGTCTGGTTCCTTTCCTTCATCTGTTGTAATCATCCAAATCTCTCAAGTCAAAACTAATTCATATTTTAAAACAATAATCCATCACCATCCATCCATCTTACCTGATAAACCAGCTGACTCGCCTTCTTAAAGCTAATCACATCCCAAAACCCATCACTGCAATTTACCGAATTCAGATTAGATCAAAACACCATTGTTAACAAGGTACTGAACTAAGATGCATGCAATACATCACCTTGCAAGTAGACCAAAGGCCTTGGTTGCCTTGTCAATATGCACAACTCCACTAATGAACGGTACTGAACTGAATCGGGCATCCTGCTGCTTCAGAAATTTGTCTCCCAGCATCCGAGCAAGATTCAAACCTGATTCAAGTGTAAACAAGGGGTTAGGAGTGATTCTATTCTACCCTACAAATTTGAAATAAATATGTGCACTGACTTTCTCATACCACATAAACGTTTTTCTCCATCTTTCAACGGTTCCCCTGTATCTTCAATTCGAAGTCTTTCAGAATAACTACTTATTCTATGGTCTTCTGTCATCTTTATTTCCTTCCCTCCAATGCTGCCACCAGAGGTTCTTATTAGTTCATTTGTAAAATAAAAACAGCAAGCTTCCAAATTGGTAAAGAAAGAAGCAATCAAATCATCTGTACCAGAGATGAAATACTTGAAACATCTAAGGTGGCACAAACTATCACTAAGTGACACTTTCATAGGTACCACCCCAAAACCAATACATAACATACAAGTTTACATATATCTTGTAGTCTTCCACGATTACTATCTTATAATCTTACTAATACATAATCAACTTTCTTCAAACAAAAGTTATTAGTGTTACTTCGAGATAAAGGCAACCCAAATTTCCAGACTAGCCTTCACATTAAACCCCAGCATCGTCAGAGAAACCAACACTAACCTTGCAACTAAGGGCTTGCTTAACACCATATCTAGACATTTCATACCCCAATGTTCATCACCATTCACTAACCCGCCACCAGTTAATAAAGTTGGAAACCTCTCCTAACAACAGTACCAGTGTCCTGACAGCCTCCTCTCCTCAATGGATCTCCCTAATATTGTAATATTCGTAGCTCTGGCAGCTGCATCGTGACTCTGGCTACAAGCAACACACCTAGCCTCAATCAACAAACATCTTATGCCACCAGAAACACACCCTCACAAATCTTCACCAAACTGGTCGCATGCACACATAAGAAGCCTCTATCCCTCAGTTTAATATTTTAGACCAAGTTTCCACTTCTTTCAAATTAAATGTCTACTAACTTGTGCACCTCTGGACCACACAACCTAAATATTCATCATAAAGAAAATGGAGGTTTAGGTTACTTTTTCGGACTGATCTATGAAGACTTCACCAAACTAGCTTGAGCAGCAACAAAAACTCAATTGAAGAGGTTCTTATAAATTTCTTATTGAATTTCAGTAAAACTCACATAGCATAAACGTGGCATTTATCTATGAGAAAGCAGTTAAAATTGGACTAGCCAAATCCAGAAGAGAAGCTTCTTCAGAGATGCCAAGTTGAACAAACATTTATGACATAATGTCTCAATGATCCTCAAAGAAGAAATGACAATGTGGCACTTACTTCACAATGCAAGCTGAGTCACCCACATTTGCACATTGTGCAAAGAAGTTTTCTTCACCATCGACCCAAATAAGAAGCACAGTTGCGGTGCAACCCTGAAAGCATTTGTTGACTTATAATAAGAAAACGAAAGGCTTAATCAGATGCAATTCACTTTTCATAATAATGATGCAACTAAACCACTTATTTCAATAACTACGATACTAGAATAAGATACTTGTGTATCAGATGGTTGCTATACACATTCTTTAAATGTGGGACACTTCAATACTCCCCCAGTGCAAGCCACACAACACAAAGAGTCTTTCACGTGAAGCAAGAATATATGAAGGTGAAGAAGCACTCTAGTACAATGTTAAACTTACTCCAACCTAAAAGTTAACTCTTAGGTGGACTCAACTAGTACATCAAGTGGTCACCAAAAATATATATTCTTTCAATGTGGGACACTTCACCAACACTATTTCACTTCAATGGTATATATATTTATCATAGTTTTTTTCTTCTTCTTCAAGATTTCAACTTATAAGGATGTAGACTTCTTGGTCTCTAGCTCACTTACAAATACTGAGATATACTTTCCATTGACTTCAGTAAAATAAGTACGTAGTCTAGGGCACATTACAACTACAACAAAAGAAACATTTTATTAAATTCTAAGGCTTTATCATAATGATGCTCTTAGACAGGAGTCTATAATAAGATTAATTGATTACCATAGTTCAAAGTACAAGACATTTCTGGAGCTCTCCTACGACATTAGACGTGTCACTCGAAATCCTTCACAACAAGGCAGACCACTTTCAAGAGAATTTTGAGGCTGGGATATGAAAAGTAATATGTGCCAGATCAAGCAATCAGCTCAAGTAACACATACAATTTTATCACAGAAAGAATCCTATTAGAAATTGATTCTCTTTTCACATGATGAGAAAAAGTAGGGGAGTGGGGGTTCTCACAACGAAGACCTAAATCTACAAGCTACAAGTGCTCCTCTTCATAGAAGGCCATGAATTATACAATAGTTGCTAAAACTCCCGGTGCACAGGCATATTGGGGCTTAATTGGAATGCAATTTGATTTTCAGTTATTTTCTAGAGCCATCAACTATGATAGCAAACTGGTAATCGGGTAAAAGAATAGAATGACATAAGTGCATTGGAGGACCTGGTTATAAAATGATGGAAGATGTTGAAGGATTCAGGTAAATGGTATATCACCTGAGTTTCCACACCCATGCTGGGTCGGATTCAAGTACAACGAAAATCGAATTTCCGTTAGTTTTTTGTAACGATGAACAGTGCCCAATACACAGTAGTGTGCCCAGCACGTTTTTTTTTTCTTTTCAAAAGACTGTTTTCTGTCCTTAACCAATTCATGAGGGCACTCTTCAGCGATTCCCCCTTACAATTATATGATCACTACTAAAGATTCAGCTAATTCCTGCATTAACA
>JAYMSW010003028.1:0-12827 GCA_036897725.1 Erodium texanum | reverse complement strand
AATTGGCCAAATTAAACCTAGAGTTAAAGCAATTAAATATGAACAATAGACTTAGATCGACAAAACGAGGTAATCAACAATCATTGCAAGCAATTAACCCCTAATCCCCCATGAACCCTAGAATTGAGATTAGTTACTCATGCTCAATGAAACAAGAGAAGAAACAATGGAAGACAAGGAATAAGAAGTCATATTCATAAAATCGAAACAAGTTTGATACATAATACCGATTCGATGATACAAATCCCTAGCTTTTTGCTCCAAGCTCTCAAAATAGCTCTCCCCTCTCTCAAATTTCGTCGTCCCCTAATTCTGAACTTCCCTAGCCAATTGTAGCTCTTTTTCCTGTAAGGGCAAAACTGTAATTTCCTAATTTTAACACGCGACATGCCGCTCGCCACGAGTGTGGTGAGTGGTGTGTTGAACAGTGGCAACAGCCGTCTTCCTCCTTGTGACACGCTGCTCGTCACACCCGTGGTGAGTGGCGTGTTGGAACAGTAGCTTCTGGCTCCGACTTTCTTCAAGCAAGGTTCCTTGATCTCTGCCGAATACTTTGTTTTCTGCTTCCTTTGCTTAGAAATCACCTTGTTTTGCACCGTTTTGCCCTGTTCAATTAAATCACATACGAGAGCAGTAACATAGGGATAATGTATCATAAATCAACTCAAATTAGGACAAGAAGAGACAAAGTATGGGCTAAATATGTTGATTTAGATACAAAGATGTGTCCGCATCAACGGGCAATTAACATTTTTTTTTTGATACGGTAATTTCTTTGTATCAAATGTTGGTAAGTGTTAACCTTACTTATGTAGAAGTAAGGGGTATTACCACTTAACTTTCTTGATTATTATCAAGATTGATTTATCAAATGATTTTTTATTATGAGTTACCTTTGTGTAGAAAAGAGCGCATAATGTCAATTGATCTCACCTGTTTGCGAGAGAGAGAGACCCAACAAGAGTGGGAGAGAGAAGACCAAGAAGAAATGGGATAAATGGTGGGTAAATGATACCACCGTTGGGACTCGAACCCTGGTCAAAAGGACTATGGTTCAAGTGTCTTTACCACTAGGCTAACCAGCTTTGGTACGGGCAATTAGCATTTAGCATTTTAATAGACTGCACTATTCATGTATGCTTGTCTTCTGCTTGCCGGTGAACATAACTGGTTTCCGGGTTTATCTTTTGTCATTACAGGAGACAGCATTCAGCCGGAAGAGAGGCTTCAAGAACAAACTCAAGAAGCAGAGGCGTAAGTGTTATAATCTTCATTTCATTTGCAAAAATCGACTTTTGGTGTATTGTTAAGACTCATTCGTTATGGCTGATTTATATATTTTTCAGGTTTGAGCAAAACTGGCATTGCTGAAGAAACTGTTCGAGCATGAACCTAAAGCTGGAGTCACAGTAAGGGCCAGTCTTAAATTTTGTAAGATATATGTATTTTTTTTTTCCTTTATGCCTTCTTTTGGAGAATCATGGAAACAATACATTACAGAATAAATAACATGAGAAGTTCTTGCAAAGTATATTTCTGTCATGCACTCAAAGTCCACAAACATTTTTGATTTTTGCATTAAGTGCTTCAAGCCTTCAATATTACAAGTACAGAACTGATACTAGAGAAGTAGAGAACTAGAGAGTACATATAAGGTCACATTGGTGTTATGGGCTTGAAGCTGAACTTAAGGGCACTTTGGTGTGGTGTTTAGGACCTTATGACCCAGTTAAGGGCACTTAGTCCTATTCCCATGGGTGGTCATGTCAGTGTAGCAGCTCCCACAGATCTCTCTGTTGCCTGAAGTCCCAGGAGGGACACACTTGCACCTCATGCAACATGTCCCACAAGCCCTTGTGCACACATTGGGCCTTGAGTGCAAGCTACACCTTGCCTTGCACAACCCTCCACAATCTGCACCCATTACAAAACAAGCTTAATACAGATCAAAGATCGAATAAACCCTTAACCTTAAACCCTACCCAACCCTTTACAGATCAAAGATCGATTAAGCTAGGAAAAAGCGTTCTGGACATTTCATTTATAAGCTCAACTTACCCATTAACGGTAAGAGCTTTCTGCTAGCTCCGGCCGCCTTCACCGCCTGGTTCGAGGTCTCTATCTCTTCAACCTCTGCATCAGATGAGACCTGCACACCATCATCACCATTAGTGATTAGCTTACAGAACCCAGAAACCAAAGACCAAGTTACAGTACTAAATATCTTACCTGGGCTACGAGGAAGAACAGAACCACTCCAAGAAGAACCAAACGAGTATCCACCATTGTTGCCAAGCTTGAAGAAGAGTTCAAGAACTGTCCTTTATATAGCCATTTCTCAGACTGTCAATTTTACGAAAACACCCTTGTCTGATACACATATTCACACACCAATTTCTGGACAAAACTTCTACTACTTGGCAGGAGCAGAGACTTTCACGTGTGTAAAACATTTCTTTTTCTCGTACAAGTTCCAGTTTGGTTCCTCAACCCTCCGATAACTTAGTGATGCTGTGGCAGCTCTCAAAGGCTGCCACAAGCGCCCTGATCTCGGATCATCATGATCATC
Source organism: Erodium texanum (assembly GCA_036897725.1). Taxonomy (NCBI): domain Eukaryota; kingdom Viridiplantae; phylum Streptophyta; class Magnoliopsida; order Geraniales; family Geraniaceae; genus Erodium; species Erodium texanum. Next base: position 10,258 of record JAYMSW010003028.1, on the reverse strand, counting down.
GAGAATCAAGAAACGGCCAATGCAGACCCGTCTCTGGTTCTTTTCCTGGTTGGCCCGTAGTGGATCGTATCCATCTTGTTAATGGGTTACAACTGGAAATTTTATGTTTTGTCTGAAATTTTTTATGTTTAGTTTAGTGCAAGTGGATATGGGGAGTGGTGGGGGACAGAACAGGGCTCTGTACTGTCTTCTTCTACACTCACTACTGAGTTAAAGAAACCAAACCAGAGAGGCTCACGCATCCCTAGGTTTTGTGGACGTATATGCCCAGATATGGAACTTGTTTGGTGCCTTTCTTTTTCAGGTTTTGGAGGGTAGTTTGGACATTTGGACAGTGTGGAGAGTAGTGACTACTACCAAACTCCATTGTTGATGACGGAGATCTCAACCTCATCCTTTGAGGAATAAAGTTTGAGGGCTATTTAACTCGTTTAGATCGTTGCTCAACACAAATTTGAGTCAAGCTTGAATGAACTTCTAAATTTTTTTTTGAGATAAAAATCATAGTAGGAGAGTTCATTTTTGGTCCGAGGACCGGACTACCCGTCAAAACTGGCCTACTCGAGGACTATGGTGCTTGGACCACAGATTATAGAATAGGTCACAAATTAAAAAATACTAATTCGGGATCATTTGGACCAGACAACAAATCGCAACATAGAAAGCCCCTTCAAGATTGTTCCACGCGTTTAGACCTTTCTACCTAACCAGGCCCAAGGCATTTTACACCTTTACCCTTGAATGAATTTATTTCGTTGGAATGAAGATTTCTCTTCTTCTGATACCCTAACCCTAGTAGTCTTTCTGTTTTCTTCTTCTGATACCCTAACCCTAGTAGTCTCTACGTTTTCTTCTTCCATTCCCCATCTCGCCTCTCTGTTTTCCTCTGCTTTTCTCGAGATTCTCCAAGTCTGGTCCAAATGGTCCGTTTTTCGGAACCGACCCGTTTCCCATCTGGTCCAAATGAAATCTAAATTGGAACTTTAACACGACAGACTTGGACCTAAAAATTGAGAACCGACAATTACCGGGTGGTTCTCAAAAACAGCTTAACCGGCCGATACCGGCCCGTAAACACCCTTAATAGACATAAGGTTCGAAAGTCCTAACATCCTCTATAAAACAAATCGAAGTAACTCATGGGTTGCCTTATTCGCATAATCTTATACATTTGAGCATTCTAAAATGAATATGTATATTTGAGTTAAACTCAAACTAATTAACTTAAAGTTTGTATTCTCTCTTTAGCTTTTGTCCGCGAAACAATCAAAACCTAGCCAACAAACTTCACCACTACTGTTGGCGGGGAGAGGAGAAGTCATGTCCTCTCCCCGCCACTCTCACAGCATAGATCCGCTGTCTATCAAAGTTGTCGTCGTCGTCCCGCCCCCTTTCGTCGCCAGAGGAACGAGAGTCGTGGACGCTGTGTGTCCGACTGGTGCCCCTTGGCCGGCCATGCCGGATAGGCTGGAAAAGTCAGATCCGAGCAGGACCAGGCTAGGCCAAGCCGGCCAGGGTCAAATGACGTTCCTACGATGTCGGATTCGGCCGAAAACACCCTGTTCCTCCATCCCGACGACTCGGAGTGCCGGAGGCCACCGGTTGTTTACCCCTCGCTTCTCGTCGTCGTCCGCCCGGAGCGCTAGTCGACAATTTCGTAGATGCACCCTTGTCTGCCAAATGTACCGAGCACTTGTCCGATCGCCATGCGTCCCCGTTCCCGAGGAGTGCTCGATCGTATCGGTGAAGCTGGGTTTGCTTCTATTTTATTGTATTATATTTCGGTTAATATTAGTAGGTAATAGTTGTACCAACTACGTCTTATTCTAGGCTTTCAGTGTTGATCTAGATATTGCTCCCAACTACGCTTGAGTTTATTAGCTTCGCTGTCATAACGACATAGGTCCTTACATATCTTTCTAAGGGTTATTGGGACAATCTTGTTATCAAAAAAAAAAAATCAGTTCCTTTAATATTTAATTAAAAAAATTAATTTTGAACTATATAAATTAAATATTATATGAACCTGATCGCGAGCCTTCACGCCTTCAAAGGTTCAACCCAAGCCCTATTACTAAATAAGTTTTACGTTCAACTCATATGACTTGAACTCTATTAAACATAAACTAATAATACCAAATATTTTCACCAATTTTACACTTGGATCGTACTATGATGTTCATACGTTTTTTTTACTTGACAAAATTCATAAACCATCAAAATCGGTTTTCAATGTAGCTTCTCACTTCTCTACTAACAAATGTATAGTTCCTAGTGTTGTAGAGCTCTAGAAAAGGATGTTCACTTCCTTCTCACACATCTCGTAAACGTGATCCTTTGCATCCGAGAGAGCACTCTGCCACAACAAGAAAGCTCGACTTTCAGAATCAGAACCCAGTGAACGAGAGAAGAAACTTCGAAGCAGGGAATTGAGTTTACCTGTCCAAATTTTGTAAGGAAGTTGTTTGCGAGGTTTAAGGATGCCACCTCAACATCTTCGTTGGCCTTGAGTGCTTGAGCTATGGCAAACGCCCCGTCATCCTATGTACAAAACTAATTGTCACATGATTTGATACAGATGAGACGTGATTAAAGCTTGTTTGTCTAACTGGTTAAGAACTTGAAGTTCCGTACTGGAAACCTGAGTCCAAGTCTTAATACTGTGTTGGGCTTCTCTCTATTCAGCCCTTATTGGGCCTCTCTCCCTAGCTCTTCTTGGGCTTCTGTCATGGTGGAGTAGAGTAATATTTAGAATTCCCTTCTACATAAGAGAGGTCTTTGAGTCCATAGTTGATGCATCAAATCGTCTTATATAAAAAAGATCTTAAGCACAATAGCTTTGATACACCTGATTGATAAAAGAAAAACAGGAAATAAGAAGAGTATACCCTTATCTCATTGAATCCCAAATCCACTGAAGTCAAAGCCTCGTTGACCACTTTCAAGCTTCGAGCAAGGTGTATTGCGCCCTGAAAATGAATAATAGGAAGAAATTAATTAGTGAGCATAAGAATGAGTATAACCAAAATGGTCCATATCAGACAAATGTAAAGATTCAAAGGAACTAACTTCATCTCTGAGTTCATTTGCTCGCAAGTCCAGAACTGATATGGTATTGTTATATTTCAGCATATCTGCCACGAACTCTGCACCCTTTGCCCCTATCTGCAAGACATTACCATGTAATAATGTGGTCAAAAACTCAAAAGTCAAAACAGCACTTGTAATGTGAACACTCAGGTGAAAACCCAAAGGTTGGAAGTTAGATATGAAAACTAGAAACTAATCATAACCATCGGATTGCAATTCTAACGGCTGAGAATCCTGAGATTAAGTGTGGAACTTTCAGGAGTTCATAGCTTTCCAATGTTAAGTCAGGTTTCCAAACCTAAGTTTGCAAACATCTTAGCCATTAAAAAAAGTTCCAATCCAATGGGCACGGATGGTTTTCAGTTTTCACCTTATTGATACTTTATTTATATTCAATACATACATAGGACTTTATAGATTACCTTACACCAGCCAAGCTTAAGGGTCTTTATGTTCCCATGAAACTTGAGAGCCTCGCATAAAGCCTTTGCTCCATCTGGTCCAATAGGATTATAACCAAGCTCCAACTATGTGGGATAAATAGAAAGAGAAGGGCATGTTAGTGTCACCATGTAGAAAACTCTGATGCAATAGTAGAGATACGGAGGACTTACTGTTGTGATAACAGAATTATCCTTCAAAACTTTCCCTATGGCTTCAATCCCCTTGGCATGAATGTTGTTTCCTCCCTGTAGGGTTCCTTGCTTAGAAATATTGAATCTGAAGTCTACATATGGTTATGTAAAAGAGGGGATATGAAACATTATGCTCACCAGATCTATGGTCGTTAATATACTGTTATCGTTCAAAGCATCTGCAATTTTTTCAGCTCCCTGATAAATTTCAAAGTGAAACAGTGCAATATTTTAATTACTAGGTCGCATAAAATCCAAATATTTGGCACAGGTAATATTCCCAACAAAATTTCGACACCTAACATTTGTATAAAATAAAAAGGGTTAGTTCCAATAACCACCTTTATGAATTGCCAACAAACACATGACCCCCATTGTGAATTTTCCAGACACATGACCCTATACATAGTGAATTTCCACGAGTCACCATCATACAAATAGACGGAAACTGTCAAAAAAATCAGTTTTTTTCTTCACATGAGTTTAAAATTTGATAATATCCCTAAACTACTCAAATTGAAATCGGAAGAGTAAAGTGTGAGACTGCGTAGTTTTGTTGAGACATTTTAAAATTTACACTCAGTTGCAAGTCATGTGACGAAGAAAACGAAAACTTTGATGATTTCCACCTATTTGTTCATAAGGGTAGTCCATGTGTCTGTGAAACTTTACTATGGGCTCATGTGTTTGTGGGCAGTTCATAAAGGCAGTTATGTGCAATTTACCCAAATAAAAAATAAATCATCAAAGTTACATACTAGTACAATAAGATGCTTTTAAACAATGAGATGAGAAGCATAAATACCTCATCGCCTACGTCATTCATGTACATATTCAACCACAATAAGGACTTGTTCTTCTTTATATATGAAGCAACATGAACAGCACCTTTTGAGCTAATAGAGTTATTGCCAATATCTAGAAGTACAAGTTTCACTGAAGAACAAGTTTATGAGTCAGCTTTTAATCATTTATCGAAAGGTGAAACACTTATGAGTCAGTTAAAGATAAACTACACACCTTTACGTTTAGATAACCCTGACATTAATGCACTGACACCTTCATCTCCAATAGAATTTCCATGCAAATGTAGTTCCTGTACACAAATTTTCATTCAGTTGTGAAACCCATATCATTGAATGAAATCACATGATGGTGTACTCCGAAGTTAAATGATGATTTTAAGAGCCACAAATAATCAATATCCTATGGTTTAGTAGTTAGAGTCACTTCCAGTGTCATTACCATTTTTTTATAGATCCTTTTTTTTTCATTCCAGTTTTCATGTACATTTTGAACTCTTATGTAATTTCATCGATTTCATGGGTACAGCTCAAAACAAAAGAATAAATGTGGAATGTGATAATTAGATCTCTTTGATGCTCCCTACAAAACTCACGTGGATGGGACATGATTTCCTATTCTCAAAATGGGGTTTCTATAACTAACATCCTTATTCTTTCATGTATTAGATACAGAAACTGAACCTAAAAACTAAAAAACTCGATTTGACAACCATGACCTTCATTCACTATGAGACACTGTAACAACTGTAACAAATAGTTAGCTACCTTGTTTATCCCACTCGACTGGGTATAATTATTTCCTGATGTCATAACATGTCAGAGTCCTATTTTTCCTCTATGTTTTTCTTTAATATATATAGCCTATAGTCAACGTGTCAGCATCTTTCATAGGTCATGATTAATATCAATTATCATGGGACAGAAAGAATAAAGGTAAAAGTAATGCATTTTGTACCCTTAATGACTTGTTCTTCTCGAGCCCTTTAGCCAAAGCATTGGCACCCAGAGCACCAGCATAATTGCCACTTGAACAATGACAGGATGTCAGAAGCAGAAGTGTGTATTGTTTGCACAACAGATATAATATATCTGTTAGGAATAATAAGGCAACAGAATTGTAAGACCTTTACTTACTTGAGATGTATACTTTGTATAATATTATTCTCGAGAAATACTCCAGCAAGACTTGTAAACCCCTATCTCCATGCACAAAAGACAAAGGAAGATATTTACATATAGAAAAAGAACTGATGTTGCCAGTATAGCTTCTTTCATCTAAAGCTACAATAATAGGTTGAGGAAGATACATACAGAATAGTCTATCATATTGTTGTTGAGTTCAAGAACACGCAAGGATGGATGTTTTTTCAACAACTCCGCCAAGGCCTTCGCACCCTACACAAATATACAACACATATAGAAAATTATCATTAGATAGTGAACAGGAATTTACATTATACATATAATGCGAAGTAAATTGAACATATTTAGCTGGTGCTAGTTCCCGGTACTAACCTCATCTCCCATGTCAGTACTGTTCAGCTTAAGCTTTTCTAGTCCAACATTACTCATCAACATGGCACATATACTCTATCAACCAAAATAATTCGAATAAGCAGTGAATAATCTAAGAAATCATTAATGTTTAAATATTTAGGTTCAGTTTCCTAATATAATTCTGGATTTAATATGAGGATCAGAGATGCTCGAAGCCAAAGAAACACCCACGTGGATATCTCATTAAAAGATGTACAAGATAGTGTTTATTAGTTTATTTACGCCATCACTATGTGAAGTAGCCTTTACTTGTACAGGTGAAAATCCAAGCTAGACCAATACATTATCAATGAAGCAATCTTAATATTGGCATACGGTATTCATACTATCCTCATAACTTAATGTTGCAAGACAACTAAAATTGGCTTTTCTCGGTATCTAGCAGTTCCGTAGTATAGATTATAATACAACCATAATTTTTTGCTGACCTTAACTCCTTCATCTCCAATGGGGTTTCCGGAAAAATCGAAAGTCTTTAACACAATAGGTGATGAAAAAACCTTCTCAAAGGCTTTCAATCCTTCTGCAGTTACGCCATTGGCAGCAAAACTTACTTCCTCTAGAGTCTGAAATGCAATAGATAAGATTGTGGCAAGGTTAATTTATAAAATAAAATAAATAAAACTGAACAAGACATCTCCCTATGATAACACAGGCAATGCGTAGAAAAGGAAACATCAAGGATATCGATCAAAATAACTATGCATGTAAAAAAATAAATTCTAGAGCTATTAAATGTAGAAAATAAACTAACATTATTGTACGCCAAGCTGTCAGCGATAAAAGATATTCCTTGATCTCCGAGATTGCGCCCTGCCACATATTTCTGGTCAAACTACTTTTTTGCAATCCATTAGTTTTAATATCTAATTGCCCCACAAATTTAGTCATATTAAAACGACTGTGAAAAACAAGTCATGGACAGAGTATCGAACTCAATACAGGTATCAAGGATTCCAGTAAGAGAAGATGAGGAGTGCAAACAAGATTGAAACATTTAATCTGACTAAGAAAAATCATTTCAGTGTTTGCCATATCCAACTAGCAAGCATACCTGACATGTCTACACTGCTGAACTGTCTAAGTTCCCTAATAAAATCGTTGACCGTCATCTTGGAATCGGTGCCAAGCTTTGCTTTAAGGCTTGAGACTAAATTAGAACCAGGGGTGAAGAACCCAAGTCCTTGTCCAGAAAAAGGCCATTGTAGCTTTTGCACAAATAGTTTCTCGGCGACTTTCCAAAAAACTGTCAGCTGAAGATGTAAATTAGTACACCAATAAAGCAAAATGATAGTCTAACTGTAATTTGTCGGACAGTAGCATGGCAATAAATTAAGAACTCCCTAAACGCTCAATGAAAATGCCTTCAAAAACTTCCAGCACGACAGATCATGTTCAAAAAAAATCTAAAATATCCCATACCTAACAGCGTGCTTCAGAAGCAAACAAACAGGACAAATATAAAGATTCACTCAAATGAAAATCAAGTATAAACATAGAAAAAATGCTTGACACAATCTGAGGTGGAAAACCCAATAATCCCTCATTGATTATGCTGGATAACAATTAACATAAAATTCCCATCAAACAAATAATAAATTACAATGAAATTCAGCACCATGATTGCACTTCTTTTGAGGGTCTGCAATCTAAAAGGGGGAAACCAAAAGGAGAAGGAAAAAAAAATCACCAAGATGATGGCTAATCTATCCATGAACACTGTGCAGCAAATTGATTTAGCATAATTCCTATTTCTAATATTATGTTAGTGCATGAGCATGACTATCAATTTTATTTTGGAGTGTCCGTCTTTTTCTCCCTAAGGGGTAACACTCCAAAAGACTACTAAACAGTATAGTAGCATACATCCCACTGTTATGTGAAGTTTCCATTTACTTACAAATTTATCTTCCCTTTCAGCTACTCCCTCCGTTCCAAATCAAGTGTCCCACTTTCCTAAATCGGATGTCGCGAAATAGTTGTCTCAATTCCATTTTAGTTAGTTAATTAGCCATGGGTTATCAACAGTGTCCCCATAAGTTAGTTATAACAACTTGAGTAGTGGGGACATGAGAGCACATAGGGGTAAATGGTGGATTAACAAACACTAAAATTAAATTCTTAATCTTTACAAATAGTCAAGCGCGACAATTATTTCAGAGCAGAGGAACCAATAAATTGCTAGTTTTGAAGCACTTCCATCACTCAGAATCAACCGCACTCACAAATTCGGCACAAGATAACCATTTTCCATGTCAGCCTAAAAAAGTGCCGGAAACACATGATGAAACCTAAGTCATAGTGATCTTTTACAGCGACTCTTCATCGATCACTATCTCATTTGAGTTGATGAATCTTTGAAGTGATTATTTTTCTATAAACTGCAACTACTTTCTACGTCAATTTCAATCACATTATACACCACAAATCAACAATGCATTGCCATTAAGCCAACTTCTACATATTACGTATTTAGCTCTACACATTCATATACAAGCTAAGAAATTCTCATAACCCCCAATCACAAACACAATTAACATCCAAAATTCAGCAAACAGAAAGTAATGAACTGAAAACCCATACCAGATCACAGTAATCTTTTATAGCGAGCACTCATCAATCGACAATCACTATCGCATTCTCATTTGCCTTTGTGAATCCTTGAAGTGATTATTTTTCTATAAATTGCAACTACTTTCTACATCGATTTCAATCACGCTATAAACCACAAATCAACAACGCATTGGCATTAAGCCAACTTCTATACCATTACATATTTAGCTCCACACATTCATATCCAAACTAAGAAAATCTCATAATCCCTAATCACAAACACAATTCACATCCAAAATTCAGCAAAACAGAAAGTAATGAACTGAAAACCCATACCAAATAAGACCAAAACGGCAGGGCCAGCAAGAGAAGCAACCTCCTTCACAGAAATACCAGGCATGGAAGGCTGTCCCTGAGTCTCCGTATAAACTATACGAGTTCCGGCCACCGGCCGCCTAGAACCACCGCTCTTGGAGGTGGAGGAACCACTCCCTCCAGCAGCAGACCTCACAACCATCCTCCTCACCCCGAAACACCGTCCCCGACTACTTCCACCAACCTGAACAGAACCGAGAAACACCACACCGGGGGCAGAATAGCACCGGCGGACACCGCCTCGCACATCATTGCTCCGACAAGGACGGAGCAGAATCTGCAAACCAAAACCAGAAGGAGCACGAAAGTGGGGCTTCGGAGAGAGAAATGAAAATGAGATATAGATAGAGAGAGATTGTTACCTTTGGAGAAGGAGAAGATAGAGAAATGGCGGATGTGGAACCCATGGAGCAATGAGGAAGGAAGGTTAGGGATGGAGGCTCAGATGCGCATAGGGTGCGTAGAGACGTTATCGTGCGCGCTAGCAACTGAGGTTTCAATCGGAAGGGTAGAAGCGTAAATCAGCACGTCTTCCGTCGCCTGGAACGTTCTAGTCACTGAGAGACTGAGGAAGAAGTAGTAGAAGAAGAGAGGACTCGTTTCCATTCTTCTCTGCTTCTCTGCTCTATCAACAACTACCTGATCATTCGGGTCGGTACCCATGTGAACCATTCGGGCCGAACAATAGTATAGATCCGACCGGCCCATAATACGCTCCAGATTTTCTGCATGAAATGGATCAGTTTCTTGAGGCCCATGTAAATTGTTTTGGGCTTTGCAAGTTGGGTAGTCCATTCTATACTTCTTAAGCGTTGAGACTTGGTTTGGTTTTTAAGTTATTTTGTTTGCTCCTTTTTTAAAATGTACATGTCATATATTTTATATTAATTATGAACATATATATATATATATATTGAATTATTTATTGTATAAGACAAAATAGCAACATTAAGTCAAACTTTACTTGTCGAATTGGTCAAGCACTTAAATTTGAGTCTATAAGGTTAGGGTTTGAGTTCCAACAACAGTATCCTTGTATATAATTATGTTTTGGGTTATCTCATAGTGTGTTTGATATGCTAGTTGTGATTATAAGTGTCAGGGTCTGTTAGTATCTGTTACTGTCTTCCTATGTGGTAGTACACACGCTATACTCTAGAATGTACTGGTCTTAGGAGTCTGTAATCTCGATATAATATGCGATCATTTGAATTTTTTTAAAAAAATAATAACATTACAGAC
>JAYMSW010003027.1:0-12827 GCA_036897725.1 Erodium texanum | reverse complement strand
CATCGCCGTCGATTGAAAAATCCTTCGCGCCCTTTGGGAGCAACCCCATGGGCAGGCCGTGGGATCGAAGCGCCCGGTAAATCGAATCGGCCTCCATCGAATCGACTGTAAAAATGCATCCCATAATCAGGGAGCAGAGGATGGTGACGGAGAGAAATGGCAGCATATCCTCTCTCTGTGTGTCTCTCTGGTGGGCTCAGAGCATAATAAAAATGGCGGCTTTGATTGATTTCGACGAACCCAGATGGGGATTTTGAAGTATTTACAGTTCGGCCATGGGGCTGCGAATAGGGTTAGGGTTTTAGGGACGATTTTATTGGAGGTGGAGGAGGGAGGAAGAAGAAGGAAGGAGACAGTGGTGCCAGCTTGAATACAGAGAGGATTTTAGAGAATGATCAATTATTGGTGGCGAAGTGTGGGGTCTTTATGACAACTGGCGGCGATCTTCTACTGTTCGGCCTCATGGAGAGTATCGTGTGGTCTCCCATTCGATGCCCACCACGTGGGTTGGCGAGAGGGTAAATTCGGCATGTGGGGATGACGAAACGTGTTTTCTTGGCACGCGGTGCGCGTGGGTAAAAGAGGAAGGTGATTAGGTTGGTTTAAGTGAGTGATGTAAATTGTGATTAGGCATTGAAGCGCGTGATTAGGGCACTACTTTAAATCCAGAAAATGGGAACTCTTGTTTCGGACACGGATCTGGACATGGATTCATAGGATTAAGTGTATGTTTGTAGCCCAATAATATGTTGTTATTCTCGGTTGTTTATCTTTTTTGAGCGATTTTATATCTAAATTTATCATGTAGTTTATTTTAATTTGGTTATTAAACTATATACGATTTATATTCATTTATTATTAATGCTATGAGTTATTTTTCCATTAAATCTGAAGTGTATGTATCATGTAATCTATAACGAACTTGCCACCCAACAAAGTTAGTCAAATAATTAAGAGATTTATTTTTCATAGTCACCCGATATCAAATCATGGTGGGTTATTTGTCTTGAGTTATTACATGTGTGTATTAATATTAGTATGTTATTTTGTCTAATCTGGTTGTTAAGCGGCACGTGAGTCATGCTCATTCAATGTTAACTGCAGGAACTGTTATTCCCACCAAGTTTAAAGTTTATAATTTTATTGCGAAATCTATTACTATATTGTTGTTTACGATCAATAGTTCGATATATATATATCTATATGACTGATATATATATTTTTTGAAATATATTGTGAGTTTTAATATGATAATTCAAATGAGGTTGAGAGTGAACTCTTGTATCGTGAAATGATTATTATTATTTTTGTCATTATGACAACTTCAAAAAATTATAAAGATAACAAATTGAAATGTTTTTATCTATAAATATATAATATGAAAAAGACCATGCATATCACATAAGAATAACATTTGGGAATCACTTTAACTATTATAAGTCACGATAATGGTGTTACGTAAGTTTGTAAAAGCCTCTACGTGAAAAATGTGATAACAATGTTACATGATGATTGTGAAGGGGAGGTTAAGAATTAGAGTTAGTTTTAAAAGAAAAGCAAGTGGGGGAGAGAGAGACAGAGCATGTGATGGTAGAGGCACAAAACATGATTATGATTTTGTCTTGACATAAAATATAGATAATTATTTTATTGAATTAACATTTGTTTATTTATGAAATTAATTGACCACATAAGAATATATGTACTATATTGTATATTTGTGACGTGGAAACAAATGTGGCTTGTTGCAGGTGGTTTTGTTGAAGTGAAGATGATGAGGTAGATGGGTGGACCAACAACAACCAATGTACAGTTCAACAACTTCTTGTTTTGGTCATCATTAATGAACTCTTAACTGTTAGAATATTTCTACGTGCTTTTGTACTCTGTCGGAAGAAAAGCTCGTGAAACTGTTTTTTTTTTTTATAACTTAATACGTGTTTATGTTAAATTATGGGATAAGTATAAATATTCAACCTCTTCGATTTTTTATTTGCAACAACTCTTTGCGATCGACCTTTTGTACCAAATATGTACCCTAAATGATTTTAAATTGCAAAAAATAAACCTTCTCTGTCAATTTGGATGGAAAATGATTGAATTTTTTTCTTCAAAAATGACCAAAATACTCCTCTTAATCCTAAATTAACCCCTAATGATGACCGGTGATGAGTGGCCGACGGTCGATGGTGGGTGGCCGGCAATGGAGAGTTAGGGTTTAGGGTTAGGGTCAAGATTAAGGTGAAATTCTGATGAATTGTGAGGAACATTTTAGACATTTTACACAAAAATTTAACAGAGTTAATGTTTTGTAACGAAAATGGGATTTTTATGGGAGTTTTTGCAACGAAAAGGTCATCTTAGGTGAGATATTGGTATAAAAGGTCAATCGCGGAGAGTTGTTGCAAATGAAAGGTCGAAAAGGATATGTATTTGTACTTATCGCTTAAATAATTTTATTCTAGTGTAAGATGATACAGATGAATTAATTGTTTTTTATAGATAATATAGTTATATTACATTGATATCGGTTTGAGCCGTCAGTTATCACTTCCGAACTTTAATCTATCATTCGAGCTTTTAGATAAGTATAGTCTTAATATGGAATTATAGTCCGATTTATCTTTAACTTGCGCTTCTCTATATCATCTTAATTAGAATTAAAATGACGCGACCTACAAATCAAGTCCGGTTTTAATATTGGTTTACACATAAAGGAGGTCCTATACTACTATGGGCTTCTACCTATCAGGTCAAGTTTTTTGTAGTGGGCTGGGCCATAATAAAATTAAACCACATAGTAAAGTTTTATTTCGAGACACTTGTTTTATGAGCTACAACATGCCAATACATAGCCCGCATTGTTGGGCTTTGGGAAATTGGATCATATGTCAGAAACACATACGGGCCGGTCTTGGATATTGTAAGACCAAATTAATTGGGCCAGGCTTCTTTTTTTTTTTTTCATTATTAGCTCATCTGATTTGGGCTGTTAAGCCCATCTAGAGCAGCGTTCTTCACTCCAGGCACTCTGACCCAAATATTCCCAATCGTACGAGTTCGAATGTCACGTCACTGTCCTAACTTGAATGTTGACAATGAGATCATCAATCAGTTGATTAAATAAGATTAATTGACCCAAAGAAATTGTGAAAGTGAATTGATAAAGAATCACAAGTATTGTTGCCACGATTCAAATCCGAATTATCCAAGTAATTAACGTTTAAACTTGTGATTCATGATTCACTAATCACAGTTTAAGTCAACACGACCAAATTTGTAAAATCATAAAAAAAGGTACTGGTGTGAAAATGTGAATCAAATCACGCGCTTTGCTTAACGGAGAAGAGACCAAAAGGACCCGCGAGACCGGCCGGTCAAAAGTTAGCCACCGTTGCTTTGCCCAAGTTGAAGTGGCCCACTTCGACACCATTTTTCCTGAATCTTTTAACAAGTGCGGCTCCATTGGAACCCATAAACAACTCTCAGCTGAGCTGCTCGGACCCAGAAGCGCCTGAGCTGAGCTGAGCTGAGCTGGGCTGGTTTGTCTGTTTTTCCACTCATCGCCATGTGATCTCTCTCGATCTCTCTGCAATTTACTTCCTTTTTCCGATTCTGCACCGACCCACTTCCCGATTCTTCTGTTTCAGCTCCCGATCCAATGCCACACGGCGTCTCCTCCACCTTCTCCATCTTTCTGCTTCTGGGTTTCTTCAGTTCCTGCTCTGCGAGCGACCCTTATGTGTTCTATGACTGGACCGTCTCCTACCTCACCGCCTCGCCACTTGGAGTCAAGCAACAGGTTCTCTTCTTCCCACTTCTCCGCGCTGCAATTTTGTTCCCCCTTTTGCAACAATTTGGTTGAGATTTGGGTGTCGGTTAAGTTTCTTCACTTTTTTTTGGTCCTGAGGAATTTATGGTGCCTTTTGAGGTTGAATTAAGGGTTGTGAAACCATAGTTGGTCTCTTTAGTTGTTACTTTAAGAATTTAATGACTGTATTGTTTGTGCTGGAGCCGCTTGAAGTTATTGATCATAGCAGCTTGTATCTGAACATTATTGCATTTGACATAGTTTGGCATATCTGAAATGGGACCTTAATAATTTGTCACTATATATGTTGGGAATTGGTATTGTTCATACATTTTCTTAAGTTCCAAGATCATGCCTTTTTAGTCGATTGAGTTCTTCATCTTCTAGGTTTCATTTCACTACATGTTGTCTTTTTCGTCTGTTTACATTGAACAAATCATTACAGGTGATTGGGATTAACGGGCAATTCCCGGGTCCAATTCTCAATGTCACCACAAATTGGAATGTTGTCGTCAATGTCAAGAACAACCTTGACGAGCCAGTGCTTCTTACGTGGTATAGTACATTATATACATACGGTAAAAGACGATTTAAATAGTTCATAATCGTTATGTTTAGTGAAAATGTTACTTAATCATAATGCAGGAATGGCATACAAAACAGAAAGAACTCATGGCAAGACGGTGTTTTAGGAACTAATTGCCCGATTCCCGCTGGTTGGAACTGGACATATCAGTTTCAGGTCAAAGATCAGATTGGGAGTTTCTTTTACTTCCCTTCTGTAAGCTTCCAGAAAGCTGCAGGGGGCTATGGAGGAATCCTTATAAACAACAGAGACGTGATTCCGCTTCCCTTTGCAGCACCAGATGGAGATATCACACTTCTTATAAGTGATTGGTATAGTAAGAGCCATAAGGTCAGTGTAGATAACAGTAAGTATTAGGAACTCTTGTTGGTTTTAGAAGTATTTATCGAATACCTATGCTTATTCTGAAACAGGAATTAAGGAAAGATGTTGAGAGTGGAAAAGGCATAGGAGCTCCAGATGGGATTGTCATCAACGGAGTGGGGCCTTATCGTTATGATCAAGGAGTTGTTCCAGATGGCATTGCTTTCCAGACGATAAATGTTGAACCCGGTAAGTATCTTAAGTTTATATAGGATTAATATTTGGGTTAACTGGAGATAGCTACTGCGTATGTGTTTTGCATAGAACTACCCTCAACTTTAAACTTTTACATCCAACTACATTTTCTTTCTTCTTTTTTTTTAAAAAAGTGCAAACTGCAGATAGCTCTTTTTGGCCAGAAAATGAAGTAAATGCCATTTGACCCCACAGTCACAAAAATACTTCATAACTACCAAATACAGTTTGGTTAGATGTAAAAAGACTACATAAAAGATAAAACTATTAAAAGCATGGAAAAATGGTATTTTTTTTAGATCAGGGTCAAGAGCTTTTTCTGGCAAAAAAGAGTTGCACAATTAACCCGTAATGTTTTGTGGTGATATTAATTCATAAATTTTCCCTTTTCTAGCATCTAAAACAAGCTTGATAGGAATTTGCAATTTTCTCTTTTGACTTCTTACAGGCAAAACATACCGCTTTCGTGTGCATAATGTTGGTATTTCAACTAGCTTGAATTTTAGAATACAAAACCATAACCTACTCCTTGTGGAGACCGAAGGATCATACACAGTTCAGCAGAACTACGCGAACATGGACATTCATGTGGGTCAATCGTACTCGTTCTTGGTGACAATGGATCAAAACGCTACCAGTGATTACTACATTGTTGCAAGTTCAAGGTTCATCAATTCACCCCCTTCAGCTATGGCCTCTGGAGTTGCTATTTTGCACTACTCCAATTCTCAAGGACCAGTCTCAGGCCCTCTGCCCGATCTTCCCATCGAATATGACACATCTTTCTCAATGAATCAAGCAAGATCAATAAGGTTGTGGTCAAGTACACATCTTCAAGCTCATATTGCCTATACTCGTTATTTTTGCTTATACTCGTTAAATTTGCATGTGTAGATGGAATGTATCGGCTGGTGCTGCTCGTCCGAACCCACAAGGTTCTTTTAAATACGGGGACATAACTGTTACCGATGTCTATGTGATTCTTAATAGACCAGTGGAGCTTATAAATGGGAAATCACGGACTACCCTCAATGGTATTTCGTATTTACCACCTTCAACACCGGTTAAGCTTGCCCAGCAATTCAAAATTCCCGGGGTATACAAGGTTGATTTTCCAAATAAATTGATGAACAGGCCTCCAAAACTTGATGTGTCTCTCATTAACGCCACTTTCAAAGGTTTCATGGAGATCATCTTCCAAAACAATGACACTACTGTTCAAAGCTACCATTTAGATGGCTATGCATTTTTCGTTGTTGGGTGAGCTTTCGATTTCGACATAGATTATGAAATTCGATATCAAGAATCACAAATTCGATAATTACCCTTTTTTTCTTTTCTTTCTGTAGAATGGATTTCGGAGTATGGACAGAGAATAGCAGAGCCACCTACAACAAATGGGATGGTGTTGCTCGCTGTACCACACAGGTTCTTCCCTTTCTTTATCATCTCGTATCCATTTTTTATTCTCTGTCAAGAAACAAACTTACCTTGGTTATATATATTAACGTTGTTTCTTACCTGGTTGAAGGTCTTCCCCGGGGCTTGGACAGCGATTTTAGTTTCTCTTGACAGTGCCGGGATATGGAACCTCCGTGCACAGAACCTTGATTCATGGTATCTGGGCCAAGAAACTTATGTGAGCGTTGTGAATCCAGAGGTCGATAGTTCTGAGTTTCTTCTACCCGATAACACCATATATTGTGGCCTTCTTTCACCCTTACAGAAGTAAGATATTAAATCCATAAATCGCACCAATACGTTACCATTTTGATTGATTGTCTCTGTCGATCCAAGGGAGATAAATTTATATACTTCCTTTACCGAAATGCTACTAAAATTTGCTTATTTATTCCTTTTTTGCAGAGATCAGGCTCAAAGGTATAGATTTTCTGGGGCAACTAAGGTTTTGAGACCCAACAGAACAATTTTGGTTGCCATATTCACTGTCTTGCTCGGAACCTTTACCTTGTACTGAAGTTACCAACCTTGTATGTATACGAAAATGAAATAGCAATAGTGATATCAAGTGATCGAACATTTTCCTCGTATGATTCTACAGGAAATCGAATATGATGTCAGAGTAAAAATTGTAACTGTATGTAAAATTCTTGTTAATGAAACATTCTCATTAAAGAAGTGATATTGGTAAAGCTTCCGAGTCAATGATTATGTAATGACTGATGATACCTGGGCTGAGGTTACTAACTGAAACTGTTTTGTCCTGTCTATGTGTTTCAGTTTAGGTTTGATTCACACAATAAGAGTGTGAGGGAAGCAAAATTGGACATTGACAACGTTGGTATGTTAAAAACTATGCCAAAAATAGTTGTTTTTCTTATTACTTTCTCAGTTAGCAAATGAAATGTGAAAGCTTTCAAGTTCCATGTAGAAGAAGCAAGATCGGCAGCCAAACCTAACTGATCCGATACGTAAGGTTGCTTCCACACACAAGTTTCATGTGCTCTTTTGGACTTAAGAGTTAATTGTGCATAATTACTTTTATTAATTACTCACAAATATACAATTACATAGTAAATTTCCATGAACACGTAACACCATATATATATTTTTATAAACATGTGACACGATATTAAATTTTCCACAAACACAAATATTTTTATGTCACTGTCATACAAAATAAATAGAAACCATTGATTTCAATCCATATGTTTATAATTGTTATTGATAAAAAAAAACATGTTGAAACCATGAAATGGCGTTAATGTATCCTTGAATTGAGAGGTGCATGTCTTAATCCTTGTTGCGTAATACATAGTTGTGCATAAAATATGAGTGATACATATTTGGTTAGCTCAATTGAAACCATAAATGCATGTTGTGGACTTTTGCTAAGAGTCTAAGTATCTCACTAATAACATATTAAGATATACACTAACCTTGTACGGTCTGATTTTGTGCCTTGTGTGGTCTGAATATGATCATGATTTGATTCTTTTGTTCCTTGAATCAAACAATACAAGGTAATGTGGTTATGATCTTTATTGTGTGATCTTTTTGAAAGAGAGATAAATCATGTTTTACCTTATAATCAATTTGTAATCAAGGGAATTGTAGAAGAGATCATCAATTCATCATCATCATCATCAATAAAGTAAGTTATAACTTTAGGTCTTTCACAAAAAGAAATTATAACGTTAGCCCAGTTCATACGAAAAGCCTTTAAAGGTCTCTTCCTTTCTGCAATTTCATAATCTCCATACCATTGAGAGTACCTTGTGGAGCTCCAAATCTTTCAAGCCTTTCACCAATAATGGTGAAGAACAGTACTATTTTCTTCAGCGGATTGCTATTTCACCTGTTTTTGTGCTTTGTGCTGACCCAATCAGCTCCTAAAAGTCACCTCATTGATCATGTTCCTGGCTTCAATGGCACTCTTCCTTCAAAACACTATGCTGGGTATCTCCTGAAAATCCCAACTCTTTTGTTGTTCATAGATAATCACTGGAGCTATACTTTTGCTAATACTTAATGACCCATTGCCCAAACCCATTAAAATTGAAAAGGGTCATGCTCAAGTTGTGATTTTGATCATGTGTTTGTTCTTTTTGTTTTGCAAATTTTATTATGTTTTGAAGGTACTGTTGACCCAATTAATTGACCAAACCCATGAGAATGGGTCATGTGTCAAGTTGTGACTTTTATGATGTTTTTGTTCTTATTGTTTAGTAAATTTTGGTGGGTACTGAATGTAACCCAATTAACAAAACCCATGAGAATCAAGAAGGGTCATGTTCAAGTTATGATTTTGACCATGTTTTTGTTCTTATTGTTTTGTAAATTTTGGTGGGTTTTGAAGGTACTGTTAACCCAATTGACCAAAACCATGAGAATCAAGAAGGATCATGTTCAAGTTTAGATTTTTATGATGTTTTTGTTCATATTGTTTGGTAAATTTTGGTGGGTTTTGAAGGTACTATTGACCCAATTAACCAAACCCATGAGAATCAACCAGGGTCATGTTCAAGTTTTGATTTTTATGATGTTTTTTCCCTTACCAGTTTGTGATTTTTGATGGGTTTTGTTTTGAAGGTATGTGACTATTGATGAAAGTCATGGGAAGAAATTGTTCTACTACCTCGTCCAATCCGAGAGGAAGCCATCAAAAGACCCTGTTGTGCTCTGGCTCAACGGTGGACCTGGATGCTCCAGCTTTGATGGCTTCATCTACGAACACGGTATCAAATCAGATCAAAATGTAGCATTCATGCAAGCTTCAGTACTAGTTCTTGCACTCATTGTTCATATCAAAATTATGCAGGACCCTTCAATTTCGAAGCTGCAAAGAAGAGAGGAGACCTCCCAAAACTACATCTGAATCAACACAGCTGGGGCAAGGTTTGAACTTAACGAATCAAAATCATGAATCTAAGACATTTTACTATTGTTTTGCTTTTGTTAATGATGTTCTTCAAATACCAGGTCTCCAACATTATATACTTGGATTCACCAGCTGGTGTTGGGTTTTCTTACTCGAAAGACACTACAGATTATGAAACCGGTGACCTAAAGACCGCAACTGATACACACACTTTTCTTCTGAAGGTACTAAGAAAACAGTTCCTTTTGATTGTGTTACAAACACTTAATTTTGTAAACATTAATGTTTTTTTTCAAAACCAGTGGTTCGAGCTATACCCCGAGTTCCAATCCAACCCTCTATTTATCTCTGGAGAATCATACGCTGGAATTTACGTGCCTACTCTTGCTCATGAAATAGTTAAAGGTACATAAAAAATCGTTCTTGTACATTCAAAATATGTGTAAATTTCAAAATCTAACAAGGTTCATTTCATGATCTTTTATAGGGATCGATTCTGGTGTTAAGCCTCATCTCAATCTCAAGGTATCGATATAAAAACCTAATCTTTGTTAGCTATAATTCATAAATTCGATATAGAGTTCTGAAGTTTTTTTTATTACAGGGTTATCTGATTGGAAATGGAGTCACAGATGAAGAGTTCGATGGGAATGCTCTAGTGCCTTTTGCTCATGGAATGGGCCTGATCTCAGATGACTTGTACAAGGTTCTCAAGTTAAATCAATTCTAAAAATCTTAATCTTCTTTAAAAATTGGATTTTTAAAAATCAATTCTAAAGATCTTGATCTTCGTTAAAAATCAGATTTTTAACGATTAATTTTGCTGCAGGAGACTGCTGCTAGTTGCAAGGGAGACTACTATCGTCCGGGAACTGTATTGTGCCAAAAGAAGCTTTCTCAAGTCGATCAAGTAACGATCTTTGCTCTTTAGTCCTCCGAGTTCATGTGATTTAAAGCTCTAGCTATTTATTCGATCCATCGTTGTTTTTTTAGGTACTGTCGGGTTTGAACATATACGATATCCTCGAGCCATGCTATCATGGACCTGGTGCAGCAGCTTCGAACATCAAGTTACCGACAAGTTTTAAGGAATTGGGCAAGACCGATAAGCCTCTTGCTGTGAGGAAGAGGATTTTTCGTCGGGCGTGGCCTTTTAGAGCTAACGTGAGGCCCGGGATTGTGCCAACTTGGCCTCAGATCCTTAGTGGAAGCGACGGCATTGTCCCTTGTGTTGTAAGTACATTACATCATGGTACTTGGCTTGCACGTTGAGTATGTACTTAACTTTTGGTTTTGGTTTTGTAGAATGATGAAGTTGCTACCTTGTGGCTCAACTATGCTGGAGTTAGGAAAGCGATTCATGCTGAACCGGTAAGGAATGTTTTTACTACTATTCCATGTTGTTCATTGATACCTCGATACTGAATTACAAGTTAAGGAACAAAATAAGACAACGAAACCTAACACTAACTAGGTAACAACTAAGAATAGGAAATAAACCGTAGGGATAATCTGATACTCAATTAGCCTTGAGTATTCACCTTGCTCAATCAACTACTTCAGTTTAAAATGTTTTTGACAATCCTAAGTTTTTTAAGTCTCACAATGCCCAAATTCTATCGAATTCTAAGTGTGAAATGATAGAAATCCTTACCCTTTCATGAGGGTATTTCCGGCACTCACACCTAAAAATTGGTAGAGTAAAATGAGCCGGTCAAAAACTCAATAGACTTATGAGTTAATAAAGTAATTCAAAAGGGTGTTTTCGTCATTTACAGTCTATACTGTGACATAAAATTTTTATAATCCTCCTTGTTACTTGTCAATAGTTAAGCGCGATCGGGGAATGGGAGTTATGTACTAACAAAATATACTACGATCACGATGCTGGGAGCATGATCTCGTACCACAAGAACCTCACATCCAGGGGATATCGTGCACTGATATTCAGGTGATTACATCTCCATCTTCATCACTGATTGTTCCGACACTGCTTATAGAATCTAACATGTCCGTAAAACTCGTTCTGTAGTGGGGACCACGATATGTGTGTCCCGTACACTGGGAGTCAAGCTTGGACAAGAGCTATGGGGTACAAGATCGTCGATGAATGGAGATCTTGGACTTCTGATGGCCAAGTTGCTGGGTAAATTTTATCAGGCTTTCTTGTAATTTTTCATATTTATCTCTGTTTCGTTGACTCTGTTTCGATTACTGGTTTTGCAGTTACTTACAAGGGTATGACAAGAATCTTACATTCTTAACCATAAAGGTTTGTTATATACTATGTTTCTGAGTGTTCTGTGAGTTTGTGTCTATAATGATTGATACGAGGTTTATGTTCATGTGTACGAGGTTTATGTTCTGGTTGGATTGTGGTGCAGGGAGCTGGACATACTGTCCCGGAGTACAAGCCGCGAGAGTCGTTGGACTTTTATACCCGTTTTCTGGAAGGAACAACATTCTAGAAGAAACATAGGAGTTGACTTTGTGTTGATGAAGATGTGCATGTTTGTGAACATATGTGTCTGCATTCTTGTTTTGAGTTCAGTGTTCATGGAAAAAGAAGAATGTCAATGTCATTGTATTGATTCTCATCTTGTAATAAAAAGGAGTTGAATGCTCTTGCATCTCATTTCATGACATCTACTTGCTTTTAAAATGTCCCATTTCCCTCCAAAACTTTAAAAGTCAACTCAATGACTAGCAAGTTTTGTTTAAACTGGGATAATTGTAAATTCGATCCAAATATTTTAAAAAATAAAATTCAACAACAAATGATCTGAATTGTTGTGTTACATCGACTTAAAACAATCTGGTTATGTCTTAGGTCCTAATCATATGGATCGTTGTGTTATACTAACTTAGAAGTAAGAATAATCCAGTTCTATCTTGATTAGTCGGATCGATTTAAATTACTATAACTCATTTTAGAAATTAATACAACAAATGATACAAGAATTGAAATTTTACGGACTCCGAATAAGTAGCCAAAATTCAAGTTGAAATAAGAGAAACAACCCATTACACGGCCCATACATCTATTTATTGGGCCAAGCCCACATAGAATGGCCCAGCCCAAGTGGTAGGGTTGTTGGACCCAGCCCAAGTGGCAGGGTGGAGACTAGAGAGACTTCTCTGTACGTTGTTTTGGTACCGAATCATTCTCATTTCTCTCTTACAACATCGCGCAAACAATGGCGACGACTCTTCAGAGGCTCTCCTCCCAAATCAACCGCCTCCCTTCTCTCTACAGCCGATCCATAATCTCCCGCTCCTCCGCCTCCTCCACCGGAGGCTCCGCCAAGGTCTCCGACCGCATCGTGAAGCTCTCCGCAATCGACCCCGACGGCCTGAAGCGCGATGTGGTCGGGCTCTCCGGCCAGACCCTCCTCAAGGCCCTCGCCAACTTCGGTCTGATCGAGCCCGCATCGCACAGGCTCGAGGACATCGAGGCCTGCTCCGCCGAGTGCGAGGTCAGCATCGCCGCGGAGTGGCTCCCCCAACAACCCCCCCCAACATACACCCCG
>JAYMSW010003026.1:0-12829 GCA_036897725.1 Erodium texanum | reverse complement strand
GTGTGATATTGACACAAAAGATAAAAAGTAGGGAGTTATTGCAATTGAAAGGTTGAAGTGGGTGTGTATTTGTACTTAACCCTATTCTATATACCAATACACTTCAAAATTTTAGAACTATAAAATGTGTGGGGTACTTTTATTTTTCAAAATATAGCCTTCACAAGGTATGGTTAATGGGTCAAAGTCAGACATGTGTACACCCATTATTAACGGAAGATTAGGAACTCGTTGTGGGTCAGGTTCGGAAGTATTGGATGCTCGGAATCCGATTCGCGACAGCGAGGCCATGGCCATTCACAAGCTTTCCTAGATCTTCTCCTTCCATTTCTGCAGCACCCATCTCCAGATTTGCTCCAAGATCCCAACTTCTTGGTCAGAACCAGAGCCTCAGGATCTATCAAGCGACGGAAATGGCGATTCCTTCAGGCAAAGGACCCATCACCCACATCATCTTCGACATGGACGGTCTCCTTCTAGGTTACATTACTTCCTCCCTGCTTATCTACCTCGTCCATTCATTTTTCACTCCTCATTATGTTTAGTGTACTGCAATTTTCGCAATTGGGTTCTTGTAGGATGGAATTTTCTGATGATAATTGTTGCAAATATGTCATTCTAAGTTTTCTAAGTAGATACTATTGTACATCTGATATGGATGCAGACACAGAGAATTTCTATACTCAAGTCCAGGAAGCTATACTTGCTAGATTCAATAAAACTCTTGATTGGTCTCTTAAGCCCAAAATGATGGGAAAGAAAGCAATTGAATCTGCTAGGATCTTTGTTGAAGGTAGTGGGATCAGTGGCTCTCTTTCAGCTGAACAATTTCTTGTGGAAAGAGAAGATATGCTGGTGAAGTTGTTTCCAACCTGTGAGCTCATGCCAGGTATTGTTTGATAAAAATATCTCATCTTTTTACTTGATTAAAATTTCAATCTACTTATATGTTTTCTATATTTGAAGTGCATTGAATATCATTTCTGAAGAAATTAGTTACTCCAGAGGCTAGGCTAGTATCAGAGTTGTTCTATAGTGCCATGTTAAATGTTGATCATCTCATACCTATGCAACAAAGTAAGAAAGAAACTAGGTAACGTATTACTGTAAGCAAGACTTAATGCTCTGCGCTCTTCACCTATTCCGTTTGTTTGGTGGTACATTCTCATGAAACATGTTAATGATAGAATTTTGATATAAAACCTTGGAAGTGATAATATACCAGCAATCATTACTTGTATAAAATTTGCTTGAAGAATAAATTTTATGAAGTTTAAGAGAATCCCTTTCGTTTTTGAGAACTGTAACCACCCAAAAGAAGCATGTTTTTTAGCATAATAACTACAAAATTATCTATAGCCATGCCTCACCGAACATGTAAGGAAACCCTATTCAAAAGGACTTCTTGCCCTTAAAAAAATATTGACATTTCCTTAAAAATTGAACAGTGTTATGGAAGGTGAAATTATTCACTTGCACACTGTGGTTATATAAAATTAACCCCCTTAAATATATTATCTGCCACTTCAACATTGTATGATTCACGACGTTTAAGAGTTCATCCCTGCACGCCTCACCCTTCATATGTAGAAGTCTCATCTGTAATATCCCACGTACAGATGTATATTCTTCTACATGAGGGGAGTGTTGAAGCATAATCCCATATCAAGATAAAATGAAATAAAAGTTGTATATAAAGGCAAGAGCCACACCTAATTAGGTTGATCTTTTAGTTTAGGAGCCTAATCCAATATATGTTGCCTGATTTTAAAAGCATTCTACATGTTATGACTAAAATTCCAATAATATCCTTCTTATGAGTTAGTTACAACTAGGGAAGAGAACATGGACAATTATTTTGAAATAGAGGGAGTAAATAACAACAAAATCTATGATTAAGTCCCAATGTAAAATCCAAACTGGTATAGCAACTCCTTCCCACTGTCATGTACAAAAAAGGTGGTAAAAGCAGTATTCCGCGCATAAATGTTTTATGAATCATTATTTCTCTGTCTGCTTCCTCTTTGTTCTTTAAAAGTACATATTTGTAGAATGATTGGTTGTTTGTGCAATGTGTTAAGGAACCAGGTATTGGTTTCTGTAGTGTGTTCTTCTCTTTACATATATTCGTCCTCTGAGAGAGTGGTGGGAGAACAGTTCTTTGATACAAAATAGATGGATAATAGAGGAACATATTCTGAGTAATATGATATTTTCACTCCATGTAATAGAAACTTGCAAGCTCAAAAAATCAGTTTTGCACTTTCCTATTTCCATTAGTTTATTTATACACTTTTCTTATTGTAGGTGTCAGCCGTTTGATCAAATATCTTCATGCAAACAAAATACCATTTTGCTTGGCTACTGGGTATGAATTAGAGTTACATGTAATATCTTATCATGGCAATACAGTTTTTGTTTCCAGTTTCCAGAAAACTTCTGAAACCCGAAGTTTGAAGTTCATGGCTTACTCATGTGAGTGTATTTTGCAGTACGCCAAGAAAACATTTTGAGTTGAAAACACAAAGACATGATGAACTTCTTTCATTGATGCATCATGTTGTCACCGGTGATGATCCTGAAGTGAAACAAGGAAAGCCATCCCCGGACATATTCCTTGCAGCAGCCAAGAGATTTGAGGTATAACAACATTCTTGTTATGTGTTGGGTATGGAATGCGATGTCTTCCCAACTAAATGTGACGTTTCCTTCTCTTGTCATTAACCTTAAACGGTGTCAATTTAAGGTTCACAAGTCATAACATATTGTTTCCTAACAGGGTGGCCCGGTGGATCCACAGAATGCACTTGTGTTTGAAGATGCTCCATCAGGTGTTCTTGCAGCTAAGAATGCTGGGATGTTAGTATTCTTTTTTCTTATACCGTTGAGATTTAGGCTTGTCTACGATACTTTTTCCCCAAAAGTGTTGATTATACCCAAATGTGCATAACTGATCAGTTTCGTTGTGCAGGTCGGTAGTAATGGTTCCGGATCCAAGACTTGATAGCTCACACCTTGCTAATGCAGACCAAGTTATAAGCTCCCTACTGGATTTCAACCCAAGTGACTGGGGTTTGCCTCCGTTCGAAGATGCATAAAGCTTCATCATCAAGATAAGCAATTCCAGGCATTGTTTGTACTATGATTTGAACTCGAGACCTCGTTTATGTAGAAGCTGATTCTTAAACCGGTTTACACAACTTATGCTGGTTTTGTAATTGTTACCTTGAGTGTTTCAAATTACAGTTGAATTTTCTTTCGAATTCAGAAGCACTGTTTTGACATATATATAATTAATGTGGGTGAAGTTCGGTGAGTGTGTAGGCTTGGCTTCGTATAGGTACCAGGATGTTTTTCCAGACAAGAAACACAAATGCAACATTATGTTGAAGTAATATTTACTGTAATAAAAGAGAAACAAAACACAAATCCCGAAGAGGAGAGGCCCTGGATCCAGGAGGCTTGCCTGCTACATTTGCAAGTAACGTAGTTGCACGTGACATGACATGGACACGTCATCGTCATCATATTAATCACTGTATAGTTAAAACTATATAATATGAAATATTCAAGTTGACGTTACACCTTACTTTGGATCTCACTGTTGCAATCACTTTTGGTTTTTCAGAAAAAGGAGTATTGGAACCTAACACCGTTCAAGAAAGAAAGTGATAAAACAAAGCATTAATAACTTAAGCTAAATAATATATTTATGCAAATTGCTATATCATTTAAAGTTGTGATGATAATTTTTTCAACAAAAATAATAGTTGTGATGATAATAGTTTGAAAAACATACTTCAGCCTCTGATGAAAATTATTTTGAATGTTTACCAAAAGTCAAAATATACAATTTAACATAGGAGATATAATTAATTATTAGCTAGGACCACATGTATATATTATGCAATAAATCCATAGCTAGCTTGTAACCAAAACTTGAATATACCCTATCTAACCATAGCAATTATCATGGTCTAAAACTATTTAAGAATAATGAATTTTATAACCTCAATCTATGAAAACCAAAACCTATTCCCTAATCCTAATGTGGTCTATATGTACTTGTTTCTTTACTTATGTACCATTAGTAATTATTGATGGTTTATTTTATATACAACTACTTTGTGTGTACGATCATTATAATTGAAGTTTGCTAAGTATTCCAGTATCATCAAGATCTAGTGTTTTATTCATTGATACGAATATTATCCATCTCAAAACCATTAATAATAAACATATGTTTGCAATTCTCTTATTATATAGACCAAACCAAATACATAGGTATTAACTAACTAGTAGTGACAATGTTTACCTCGTTTTTTACCCGATACTAGATGTTTCATCAAATGGGAACTAACTATACATTTAGTAAACATAAATTATAAATTGATCCCATAATAAGGACATAAGAGAAGTGAGAAATTAAGACCTTTTATTCATACAAAGTCAATAAACTAGGAACATTACATTTCTCTATAGCATAACAATTACTTGCCAAAAAAAGCCATCTTCAACTCCACACAATGCTACCAGAGATTCACCAAAACCTACGATCCTCCCCTTACCTTCCTCGAGCTACTCCCCTTTGCCGGCAATATCCTAATCCTCTTCGCAACGCGTACAAAATCCCTTAAACCAAATTTAATTATAACGTAATTAGTCAAGTGTACTCAAATTATATATAACAAGAAAATGCATGACATCAACATACTTCCAACTAAGGTCACCAGCGAGCAACAGGTCATTCTCCATGTCCTCGTAAGCAACGAGGTGACCCGGGACAGCGTTGGACAGATCAAGATCTTCACCGGGCTCCGGGGACCCACCATCGGTGCCGGCGTCCACAAACATCTGGCGGAGGGCCTTGGCCAAGCTCTGGTAGCTGGCATGCTTGTGGAGGCTGATGCGCTGCCCGATGGACCGGCCCTCGAGGACCACCGTCACGGGCGGTACCACGGAGGAGACAAGATCATCGTCAAGGCATCCAGGAAACGGTTGGAAGTTATGGTTGGTGCTAGGTAGTGCCGGTGCAACAAGTTTCCGGTAAAAAGCGGCTTGTTGTTGTTGTTGGTGGTGCTGGTCTATGGTCGAGAGCCTCCTCTCTTGCCACCTCCTCTTCAGCCTAGTCTGAGATTCTAAGTTGTTCATGGCTTCTAAGTAGAAGTGAAGTGATGATCTATAGATGCTTATGTTTATGTTCTAGAGAGAGAGATGAGAAATGTTTGGTACTTGTTGTGAGATTGAGTAGGTTTTGGTGGATATATATGTGGATACAAAACCGGCCTAGAGCCTCTTTGTGTGCTTTGCTTTGTTTTCTTCAAAGCTATTCAATGGAAATGGTCCTCTCTCTCTTTCACACTAACTCTTTTTCATTTTCTTCTTAATGGACATCGAGACCTCTTTCTCTGTGCCTTCTCTCTCTCTCTCATCTGGATCCTTATAACATAAAGGATATGATAATTATTAAGCAAGATATATTAGTTAACACTCATGCAACACTAATTTAAATGGGAATCTAGGTATGTTTGCTTGTAATAGCAAAAGATGGTATACTTGTGTACTATTTTCAATGCTTCCTTGAAATTTATATTGTTTATTTTACATTATATATCATAGGTATTGGCATCAAAACATTTTAAATATTACTACTTACGGGGATGGTGGTAAAATGCGTGAAGAAAAAGCGATCTGGAAAGCGAAAGAGCATAAATAAATAAAAACTTAAAAACAAGATCTTGTAAATAGAAATGCATGGGCCGTGGAGACGACCGCGCGCGGGTCGGCGAACGGCTCGCTACTTTGACTCGCTTTGGTCGGAACACACGTCACTCTCTTTTTATTTTAAGCCACAATATGTACTGTTCCACTCCATATCCTACCATTTCGACGATTTTGCCCTTGCCAACTCGTGGTCTATGTTTGTGTTATCATCGGGTTACTTCCGTCATATTGCCCGATTTATATTATTTTAGAGTTTGTGTGACAGAAATTAATAGTTGTCACTTGCAAAATATAGTGCATGAGCTTCTTTGTATTTTGGCTGTATAAAATCTCGCCACATCAACGACCTTGGTACTGTCAACATTTGAGTTATTGCATTTGCATATATTACCAAAAGAATCTTCGGAAATGATAAATTTTAATCCAAGTCAAGTAATTAAATTAAAATGTATTAAACTATTTATTTTAGTTCATGTAGATATCATGCTACCTCTAATAAATTTGAGAAAAAAAGAGGCATGTACTTGAGTGTTTTTATAAATTAAATACAGAAGAATAATAATGTGTTTATTGTTGATGGTCTTAGGGGTGTATGGACTGGACTGGACTATCATATGGCTAGAAAATTGGGCCAATGCCTAGGCCCATTTATATTTGACAAAAGCTGCAGAAACGCTGCGTTTTGAGGAGCTGCCCTGTGTGGTGTTTGTTTATGAAAAGCCCTAGAGAAATAAAGAGAAACACGAACACACAGTCACGAGCTCCGGACTCGAAGCAGAGCAAATAGTCGCAATCTACGCTCTTCGCGCCTCCTCTCACTGTCGCTTTCCATGGCCGTGAGTCTCTGCTCTCTTTCACATTTAACTTGGGTTTCATGAACGTGTTCTTGAAAATTTTCCCTTTCTTTTCTTATTAATTGCTTTTGCCCGTTTGACTGTTGAAGTAGTTCCAGTGCTTTGCTGTTTTTGTTTGAAACTTGAATATTAGATGAGGAAAGAGTTTGGATCTTTTTGATGTCAATTTGGTAGCATTATGTTTTAGGGTTCAATGCACTATTTTTGTTCTATAATATAAGTTCAATGGCATCTTCGGTTGTTCCTGAAGTTTATTAATATCTGTGTCTTGCTTTATTAATTTGTAGGTAATGATTTCAGTTGTGTTTTCAATTTGAATGTTAACCACATTGGCCCTTTAGCTGTGGACTTTCTTTTATTTGAATGTTACCTTTTCTGTTTCTGATTTTCACAAGATTTCCCACAATTTTTTGTCAAGTGAACCCTTATCTAGTTGAAGCTATAATGTAGCTAATACAGTATTGTGGTATGGAACATGTTTGGTCATGCTTCACAATTATTGGTGCACATAGTAGTTTCTTTCTGTCATGGTTTTGGATATCTGCAATGGTTGATGTTTATGTTTATGCATTTGAATATTGCAGACTATTCCAGTCAACCCCAAACCGTTCTTGAACAATTTGACCGGAAAGCCAGTCATTGTAAAACTGAAGTGGGGAATGGAATACAAAGGTATGCTCTTTTAGTTGGTTCAAATGCTTGCTATGTCTTTTGTTTATTTTATTTCTAAAGTTGCTTTCTTTTCTCTAACACTTACGGGGAATAATCGTATTGTTTATTTTCCTTTTACAGGTTTTCTTGTTTCGGTGGATTCCTACATGAACCTGCAGGTATTACTAAAACTATTTAGTCTATTTTATTCTTATTCAGAAGTATAGTTTATGCCTTAAGTATTTAGCATTTTAAGCACTAGCCGAAGTTAAGCTCCACAAATTCCATGATATGCAGCTTGTCAGCATAACATGACGCCGTGCTGGTATTTAGTATATCCATGTTGCCTTTAGCAGTGTATATATGCTCCCTAATGTTTGACATCCAATATGGTGGGGTCTATTGAAACTTGAGACTGGTTTCGTCTTTATATTTTGACTTGTCTTCCCATCAATTAATATTTAACTTGCTGACATTTATAATCTGTGGCGTGTTATTGGTAGCTTGCGAATACTGAGGAGTACATTGAAGGACAGCACACTGGAGATCTTGGAGAGGTTTTGATCAGGTGATTTAACTAAATGTTGAGTTTCTCTTTTGGAAAATAAGATCCTAGAAATACAATACTAGAAAGCAGACATGTTCGTAATCCTAAGAATACGCATTTTAGGATTTATTACATATAAACTGTTGAAGACCTTACCAACTTTAAACTCCATTTTCTAGTTGGGTTTGTAGGAAAACAGCAGCATTGTGATATTTTTCAAGCTGTGAAGGCTTTTGAGATGTTATGAAGCTGACTTGTTTTTGATCCTGTCATATTCATTCGCAGATGGCTTTTAGAATTTTAGGGGATGGTGTTATTGGTTGATGTAAATTGTAATTGATAGTTCCAGGCACATGTATGTTTCTTTTCTGACACACTAGACTATCAAATATGTCAATCCCAGGTGGCTCAAAGAATTGCAATGCCATTAAATTTTGGATTTAGCTTTAGAATAACCCATCTGAACCCATGCACTGAGAAGCTACCCATTCAACTTCTGAACTTGCTTGTGTGTACTGGTAGCTATTGATATATGGAGTTAGTGTACATAATGATGGAATTACTACGGGGCTGTGGATTGATTTAAATTTATTGTTGATTTAGGATCGAACATCTTTCTATAATTAGGTTGTCTATGCTATACTGTCAGCAATTGGGACATCTTGATGGGTATATATGATGGTGTATCTGTCACCGGTCTGAATATTAATTATTCAAGTATGCATATTTCTCTATGTTGATTATATAATTTTAGATAATGAATCAATGCTAAATTTCACTATTTACTGGTATTATATTTGTTCATACCATTCTAATTTGTGAGAATACATCCCATATATACAATTTGCATCTATCCTTACATACATACATACATACATACATACATACACATTTTGTGTTGTCTTGACACTCTCATGGCTAGTTCATTATTACATAATATGTTGCAACTGGATAATGGTTTATGAGTACCTGATATCTCAATGCTCGGAAAAGTTTCTGATTCTCTTATCGGGTGTGATTTGCAGATGTAACAATGTTCTCCATCTCCGCGGGGTGCCAGAAGATGAAGAGATAGAAGAAGCTGAATGAGACCTGAGACTCAAATAGTGATGATGCATTGGTCTTCTGGAAACAAGTTAGGCTTCTTGTACTATTTCTGGATAAACTAAAAGCACTTAACTGTTGTATTTGGCACCATTTCTGTCTATACTGAGTATTTATTATAAATTGACAAAGTGCTAAAGAGATGTGTTCTATTCAATCCTCAACTGCTATACATTAGTCAAAAAGCTATTTTACTTGGTTCTTGGCTATCATTTTCGGCCTATGCTTGGTATAAGACTTGGTATAACATCATAATCACCCAAGCTTGCTTGTCCAACTGGTCAAGCTATCTCATTTGGGTCCATGAGATGAGGATTCGAGTCCATGCAACACGATATCTTTATACATAATTATATCTTGGTTTATTCCATAGCGTGATTGATGTGTGTTAGTGTAGTACGTTATGTTCATTGAATGGTATGTATACAATATTTCAAAAAAAAGCACAAGAGCATGTGCATCGGCGCGTCGCTTCGGATGGAAATCCGAAGTTGTGTCGGCGCAAGCTTACTGTGGAGCTCGCGATGCTTGATCGCGTCGGCGCGACGCGTTGGATATCCGTCGCTGCGCTCGGGTGCAAGGGTCGCGTTGGTTCGGTAATGGATCGGTAGCGTCGGGTAGGAATCAGCCAATGACGTAGTGACATATGCCGGATCTGACCTCTTCGGTTTGGTCTCGTTTCCGGTCGTCGGCGGGCCGCCGGGTTCGCGACTGAAGACCCGAGGAAGTTGAAGAATGTCTTGTTCCCCTTTTTTTTTTTGCAAGTCTTTCTTTATTAATAAATGTTATTAAATAAACGAGGTGGTCTCAGGTACGTGCAGAGATTGTTGGAAGATTTTATTTCGGCTGCCCAGGACTATAATCTTGTTGATCTTGGGATATGGCTTCACGTGGGAACGGGGGCGTGGGACTCCAAATTGGATCGAAATACGATTGGACAGAGCCCTCGCAAATATAGAATGGCTACAGAGATACCCGGATTCTAAGGTATATAACCTATTCTCGGGACCAGGAGCTTCAGATCATTCTCCTATCATATGTGTGCCGACTATACAATACAAGAGAAGACCATACCGGCCTTTCTGCTTTAAGAATGCTTGGTTGAGACATCCAACGTGTGGAGACGTAGTCCGAGAGGGCTAGAAATCAGACACGAATGGAGACATAATGGGGAAGATTCAATGTGTTGGTCAGGTCCTTGGTAACTGGGGGCGGAATGTAGTGAAGAAGCTTGACACGAATATCAAGCACTTAGAGAACATGGTAGAGAAGTTACGGAAAAGGCACGACCGGTCAGGTATCTATGAATATTTAGCATATCAGAAATAGCTCCACAATGCTTATACTCAGAGGGATGATGTCTGGAAACAAAGGGCAAAGCAGCACTGGTTGAGAGATGGGGATCAAAATACCCGCTACTTTCACCTCAAAGCATCGGAGAGGAGGCGAATAAATAGTCTACGAGGTCTGTACAACTCGAACGGTTTATGGAGAGATTGGAGCAATGAGGTGGATGTCTTAATTGAGGACTACAATAACGAGCTCTTTACCACCTCGGAACCGGATGTAGAACCGTGGTTGGGGAATGTGTCGTCAGTAATTACACAAAATCAGAATATGATGCTAATGGAGCCGGTTACATCAGATGAAGTATTTAGAGCAATCCAGGGTATGGAACCAACTAAGTCCCCGGGGCCAGATGGCCTAAACCTAGCTTTTTACCAAAGACACTGGGATGTTGTTGGATTGGATGTGATCCACCTGGTTCAGCAATTCTTTGCCACAGGAGCTGTACCACCGGGTCTTAATGAAACCAACATCATTTTGATCCTCAAGAAAAAGTCCATTAGAGGTATTGTTGACCTAAGACCCATCTCTCTAAGTAATGTGCTCTTCCGAGTTACATCTAAGGTGACGATCAATAGATTAAAAGGCCTGCTTGACTCTGTTATATCTCCTACCCAGAGTGCCTTTATACCCGGACGCCTTATTACTGATAACGTGATGATTGCAGGAGAGGTTATGCATTATTTGAAGAGGAAGACTCAGGGGCGAGTGGGCGTCATGGCCTTAAAACTCCATATGAGTAAGGCTTATGACAGAGTGGATTGGTCATACTTGTACACTAGCATGAGGAAGATGGGTTTCTGTGAGCCTTGGATAAAGCTGATCTGCCTGAGCTTGGAGACGATCACATATGCAATAGTAACTGAGGGCCAAAAATTGAGAATGATCCGTCCAACCAGAGGGCTCCGGCAAGGTGACCCTTTGTCTCCCTATCTATTTATTTTGTGTGCAGAAGGCCTATCTAAACTCTTGGTACAGGCTAAAACAAGAGGACAAATTCAAGGGTGTCAGGTAGCTCGGGGTGCCCGATTATATCTCATATGTTCTTTTTAGTCGACAGTTACGTATTTTGCAAAGCTACCCCCCACGAGGCTAAGACTCTTACTGATTTATTATAGACTTTCGAGAAGGTATCTGGACAAAAGGTGAACTTGGAGAAGTCTTCCATTTTTTACAGTACTAATACAACACAAGAGAGAAGACTAAAAGTCAGTAAGATTTTACGCATGCAAGAATCAAATAAGCAAGCCACATACTTGGGATTGCCGGCAATAATAGGTAGAAGTAAGTCCTTGACTATGGCTTTCATCAAGGATAGAATATCCCAACGTATTCATAGTTGGGATAATAAGTTTTTGTCTCGAGTTGGAAAGGAGATTTTACTGAAAATAGTGGTACAGGCCCTCTCCACTTATGCAATGGGAGTGTTTCTACTACCACAGTCCATTATTGATGATATCCAGAAAATGATGTCGGCTTTCTGGTGGAAACAAAGCACAAATCAGGGGCGAGGGGTAGTGTGGATGAAATGGGTGTGGTTGTGTAACCACAAACATATTGGAGGCCTGGGCTTTAAACTACTCCGGGATTATAATGTAGCATTGCTTGGTAAGCAAGGCTGGAGACTTCTTACTAGACCTTCTAGTATTGTAGCACAAATTTTTAAGGCCCGATATTATACCCATGGTGACTTCCTATCAGCGACATACGTCTCCAATCCCAGCTATATCTGGAGAAGTGTCCTCGAGGCTCAGGGATTGCTGCGTAGCGGGGCATGGTTAAGGGTGGGAACAGGAGAACAAATCAGAATTGCTAGAGACCCGTGGCTTC
Source organism: Erodium texanum (assembly GCA_036897725.1). Lineage (NCBI taxonomy): Eukaryota > Viridiplantae > Streptophyta > Magnoliopsida > Geraniales > Geraniaceae > Erodium > Erodium texanum. The sequence goes on along the minus strand of JAYMSW010003026.1, from coordinate 772 downwards.
CATCTATCACGGGCTTTGTTGAATCTAGCCACCCCAAGTTAGAGGACCGGATCGTGAGTACGCTTCTTGACGTGGGTAATATTCAATGGAACCACAGTCTATTAGAAGTATACTTTTCAGCAGAGGAGAGACAGCTGATTAGCTCCATCCCACTTAGTCGTAATCCTCAAGCTGATTCATGGTACTGGTGGAGAGATAAGAAAGGTCTATATACTGTCCAAGAGGCATATCAGTATCTCCAAGAATTTCATGATAGATGGTCATTGGTTCGATATGATCAGAGATGGAAAATGTTATGGTCTCTGCAGATACCACCCAAGTCGAGGAATCTATTGTGGTGAGTGGCTGTGAAATGCATCCCTACTGCGGTCAGATTACGGAAAAAGGGTGTGGATATAGCAACGACCTGTGTACGTTGTGGTGGTGAAGAGACAGATGTTCATGTCTTCTCTAGCTGCCCAGTAGTTGTGGCTTGCTGGAATTTGTTAGGTCTTACGTCTTGCTTACAGGAGAGAGCGTCGATGTGGGACTGGTTATGGGAACTCTTCAACTTCCAGACCCAGTCGAAGGTTGAACACGCTGCAATGATTTGTTGGGAGCTATGGGGTGCACGGAACGACTTGCTCTGGAATGGTTGTACTCGGTCTCCGAACGTAATTCTCCACCGTGCGCTAGCTGGTTTGCAGGAGTGGGTTTCTAGCCAAGTTGAGAAAAAGGCCGAACAGCAACACCCAGGACCTGTAACGGCTCCTAGTACAAGGACAAGACCCCC
>JAYMSW010003025.1:0-12829 GCA_036897725.1 Erodium texanum | reverse complement strand
TTGAATAAGAATGTGAATATTTGTTATCATCAAAACACATATATTAAAATAGTGACACAAAGTCACAACAACATAAGAAACTCAATCAGAGAATGAAAGCGTTAGTGCAATTGAAGAATTGACGCTGCGCGAGAAAGCACTATTTAGAACCGGTGACGTTTGTCTCACGCCAATCAGTGGCCGTGTTGAGAAAGAGTTATTGCACCAACTTTTTTTTCCTTTCTGAAAATGCCCTTCAACCCATTCCTATATATAATACACACACATACAAATTCCTAACTCGTACGAGTATTACAACTCTTACCTTGCCCAATTCGAGACACCCAACTACATGGGCATGTCACCTCCAATCCGTCTCCAAATACCCTTCAATCCATTTCAAAGATCATTGGCAAAAGATGCTGTCAAAGATCAAACATTCACCAACATATACTTTAGAAAGAATGATCAATATCGGAGAGGTATATCGGACGATCAGATTATGGTGGAGGTAGAGGCCGAGTACATAAGGGTAACTGGACATGCTTTCGCTCATAAGCATTGGTGGGCTAAAATGTGGCACCTCCATAAATAATCCAGCCAACGTTATCCTCGTCCTCGAGCAAGAGAATGAAGAAGGACGAGGTTGGATTGTATACCTCCTCACAAGACACTGATTATGAGATCCCTATCAATATTGATGACGATATGCCTTAGTCGTTGGCGAACATCCCCGAGGCCAAAAAGCGTCAAAAGAAGACAAGTAAAGCCGGAAAGATATCGACGCTCAATGAAACGCTCGCCAAGATACAAGTGCTCCACCAAAATCAAATGGAAATACTTGAGAGAATTCAAAATCAAAAAATTCAACTAGAAAAAAAATGAAAATCCTTTATCAATATACAAAACAGGCAATAAAGAAAACGAAAAGAAGGAATTGCGAGACCACAAGGAGTTATTATAGATATATGCAGCTTTGTTGAAAAATTATAGTTTCGTTGTACTTTTCCGATCCATCCAATCTAATCACAAACATAATCAATTAGTATCGGGAAGTATTGGATTATACGGCGATTACGTGTTAGGAATAGAAGAAAACCTTATTAAGAGAAGAATAATATTTCAAAAAATAAAAATTATTAATAGAACAATACACATGTACACACTTTTGAGAAGTTTTTCGAGATGAAAAAAAGGAAAAAAAAATACGCGTCTTTATACTTCAATTTTCCTGATCAAATTAAAATAATTGAACTTCGAAATTGAATATATAGAAGAAATCACTATAGATTTGCCGATACATCCACCTTTCGAAAATGAATAAGATACAGTGAAAATGAATCCACATCACTCTGGTCTTGGCTTGAATGACGTGGCAATAGCGTGTCAAAGCCTCATTGGCCAAAGTTGAACAAGGCAATAGGTCCGTCCGCTTCTTATAGTCTCTCTTCTCTCTCTTTCCCAATTAGGTTCTCATTCTGAGAAAAGAGCTTCGTCGGAATGGGATAAACACACACACACCATCGCCAGACCATCGAAGCCGTGAGTTCATCGTTCAAAGCTGAGCGAAAAACCAATTTCAGAGCCGAATCTCAGGCTTCACTACCACACTACAGGTTTTCCGAACCCTCCGCCCTTACATTTTCGTATCGATTTCCCCAAATTTGTTCCCCAACAATCTGTCCCATTTGATTGGTTTCATCTATTCTCGAATTGCTGAGCTCAATTTTGCTGGGAAGCGTTCATTTTTTGTCAGATGGGTGCAATTTTGTGGGTTGGGTGTAATCGTAGTCGAATTTGATCTCGAGAGAACAGTTTTTCTTTTTTCTGTGGTAGGGTTTTTTTTCATAGGGAATGTGACAATTTTATTTTGTTGTTTATTTGTGATATTTTCTGTTAACTGAACTATCCTTCTGGGTATTTGCGTTTCTGGGGATGTGCTTACACTGAAGTGAGCTCCTTTTGCCCTTCAAATCTATTGCTTTGCTGAGCCATCTTATGAGTTTGGCTTTTTTTTGTCTGTATATTTATCAAACATTGCATTTTTTTTTCATTGAAAATTGATTGTTTGTTATAGATGCTTTTGTTTTTTTGCGTGCTAAATGCTAATCGATACATTGGGTTAGTTGTGATGGTTAAACCCTCAGCATCTGCTACATTTGAATAATCTTTCATGTGATTATGTTTTTTTTGTTCCTTATACTGGAAGATATCTGTTAGTGATTATGCTTGCTTGTACGTTGTGTAGGTGACAATTTCACCCAGTTATTGGATAACTAGAAGTGGGACGTGAAGCAGACATGGCAGAGGGAACGGAAGTTGATGAAAGGGTCGACCTTGATGAGGACAATTATATGGAAGAGATAGATGATGATGTTGAAGATCAAGCGGATGAGGATGGTGTTGACAGAGTTGGCAGTGCAAATGCTGAAGAGCATGCTGAAGAAGAGGATTACGAGGATTCAAATGCCATAGCTGGTCGAAAAGATCTATCACCAGAACCAGACATGGGTGATGAGGCTACTGAACCTGCAGAAGATGAAGAGAAGCTCACTGCTTCAATCAGTGAAGAAGACAGGGAGAAGCACGCTCAACTTCTTGCCCTTCCTCCTCATGGGTCTGAGGTCTTCATTGGTGGACTGCCTCGAGATACATTGGAAGATGATTTGAGGGATCTATGTGAGCCAATAGGCGAAGTTGCTGAGGTTAGAGCATGGCTTCTGTTTATTTCGTGCCCACATTTTTCTTTTTCTCTATTTCAATTTGGACAGTTGGGTTTAATGGCCAAATAAATGTGCAGATAAGGTTAGTGAAAGATAAGACTACTGGTGAAGCCAAGGGTTATGCTTTTGTGGCATTTAGGACAAAGGAGGATGCACAGAAGGCCATTGAAGAGTTCCATAGTAAAGAATTCAAGGTAATCATTCTGCTTTGTGGAAGTTAACCTACTGTTTGGTAATGGTTTTTAAATAATCTGGAATTAAATAGAATTTGGGCGCCATGACTACCAGTCCTTTCATTTTCTTAAAGCTTAGCATGTTTATTCGTTGCAGGGTAAAACCTTAAGGTGTTCAATATCTGAAACTAAACACAGACTCTTTATTGGTAATGTTCCGAAGAGCTGGACAGAAGAGGAGTTTAGAAAAATCATTGAGGAAGTCGGCCCTGGCATTGAGAATATTGAGCTAATAAAGGTGAAATTTTGATTCAAATAGTTCTTACATTGAATTTAGGCCAGATAGTTCAATATGATTACTAATATTATATACTGCTGATGGATATTGCAGGATCCTCAAAATCCGAACCGTAATCGTGGGTTTGCTTTTGTTCTGTATTACAACAATGCATGTGCCGATTATTCAAGGCAGAAAATGACAAATGCAAGCTTTAAGCTGGATGGCAATAACCCAACAGTCAGCTGGGCCGATCCTAAGAGTACCCCTGATCATTCTGCTGCTGCTCAGGCAAGTTCAAATACAGAAGAACTAATTGAGTTCTTCAAATTATTCCAAACTTGCTTCAACTTCATGTTTGCACTAACTGTATGTTTATAACTGTTAAAAACTGGTATCTGCTCTAATCATGAGAATCTTAGGTAAAATATTTAGGAAATTCTCCTAGGACTAGGAGAAAGGAATGAGAAGTGAAGGAATAATGGATAAGAATTATGATTCCTTGGGATTCACTTTGTACTTCCTTCCGAGAGGAAGGGAGGAGGTTTTGTTTATCAAAGAGAGTGTCTGGAATTTCTATGCAATCTCAAGACACAATTCAAGTTGTGTGATGACCAAGGAAGTAAGATGCGCATGTAAATAATAATAATAATAATTTATTTATCGCCTAAAAGTCCTTTTTCTTGTTGACTATTCAATTTCAAACAATGAAAATGGATTTAGATTTTCAGTTTACTTTGCATGCATTTCCTCAACAGACTTCCTAAACAAAGTGCAAGGGTTATTGACTTGCTTGCTACTGTACTTGTTCGCCATGATTCATCAACATGAGTTTCTTAAATTGTCCCAAGAATATTAAAATTACTTCAGTTTATTGTTCCATGTCTTCTGAGTGTACCGGTAAAATGTAAGGACGTTGAAAATATTGGTTGTGCACTTATACTCGAAGGCATGCAGTATAATATTTTCTTGTGCTAACACATTAAATTAATAGCAAATCTGCGTAAGAAGAGATGCGAAAAATGTGGTTGTGTAAAGTCCCACGTTGACATCTCAGGTATTTTTACCCCTTCCTAACGTTGTCAATTTGTGCACATTTGACACCCTGATACGAGACCCCTCTTTTCGTTAGCTTCCTCTGGCACTGTTCAAATTGGTAGATAGACAGAAGTAGGAATATTGCCTGGCCTGGGTATGAGTTCTTGGACTTAACTGATGGAATTTTTGCTGATGCCAGGTGTAAGGGTTTATATATACTGAATGGTTCAAATTTCACTATGATCCTGTTTTCAGACTGTTATATATATCATTTCCTTGTGAAACTTGTTGAATATCAACTATTGGTTTATCGAGTTGATTAAAGATGCAAGAGAGGTCCATATGTATAAGGACTAGAAACTAAGGAACCCTAATCTGACTTTGGGCCCATCTCACTATTAATTGTGCTACTCCAACAAAACTTATTCAGCTTAATAGTCCAAGGAAATGGAGTTCAGTAAACAGTTCTGCAATTGGAGACTCAAACATAGGTTTTTGCTTTTTATTGCCACATAATTAGCAGTCTGATGGTAGTTATGGCAAAAACAGTGCTTAAAACTTAAAAGATAGCATGAGAAATTAAGTTCCTTTTTCATGAACAATGATGCATGTCTTGTGCATTGACATACCTAGGTTCATAGTTTAGTCAAACCTAGCATAAATTATTTTTTTCATTTGTTTTGTTTTACTCTTCTAAAGTTAATTAGTTCTTTTGAATTTCTTCAGAAGTTCAATTCTGGTCGGGGCTTCAAAAGCTCTGATTCTTCTTTCCTGTGTTAATAATAATAATTGGTCTCGTCCAAAAACATAAACTGGTACATGAATAGTGTTTAATGGTGCGTCTTATTAATAGTGTCAGTACTGTTGAGATTTATTGAAGATTTTAGAGTGGGTGGGTAGGTGAGATGCGTTTGTTGGGATGTAAGGAAGCTCTTGTTTTGAATAAAGTTTATTCAAGGTTAATTAGTAGCTTGGGAAATTTCTTCAAGTTTATTTTTTTATATGTTGGTGTTGAAGTATCACATATTAGAAGAAATGTTGATTGAATGACCACTTGATAGCATTTTGAGGCCTTTACCCATCAACTTAAGTTTTTGAGTTGGATAAGGCTTGAGCAAGGGTATCAGAGTGTATTGGGAATATGACCCATTTGTGTTTCATCCCATTTTCATATATTCGTGGTCCACATGCAGGGCCCTTGTGTTGCCCAGCTGTATGTGAGGGAGAGTGTTTAAGTTTCCTACAATGAAGTAATGTGAAATGTGAATTTAAGCACCACTTGATATAGTAGTTGGCTCTCCACCTAATAGCTTATAAGTTTAAAATGGTATTTGAGCATGGTTTGGGCCTGTGATCTGTTTGTATTTCCTCACAGTTCATATATTTTTGGTCCATGTGTGAGGGCCGCATGTGTGGGGAATCAGGAATGTTCAAATGTCCCGCTTTAGAAGAATGTGGATTTAGTGACCACATGAGAAGTGTGTTGAGACCTCCACTATCAGCTTGGGCTTTAAAGATTGGTATTATTGGTAGGTTGTGAAGGATGGGGTTTGTTGGAGCTCTGAGTACTTTTTCTTTCTTTCTTTTTAGGAATTTCCTGGATTGATAGGAAATTTTGCATGTGATATACAAGCAGACAAAATTCATGTTTGTCCCGGCTCTGGTTAATAGTTTCAGTTTGTGTCATCTATTTGTTTTTACCTTGGAGTATGCTAAGCCTACCCCAATTGATTGGAAATGTGGTATGATGCGTTCATCTTTGGGACTTCACTGGTTAAGGATGAAGTAAATATTAGAAATACTTGTTCTTTTCTTGGTTTACAAGTTAGGCTTAATTTTACAGGTTATCACTTTTTATATTCCACGTTTCTTTATCATGTGCCTCTTATGCTCTATCAAGAGTACAGAAAGAGAAAGAAAAAGGAGGTATCAAATGAAAGCAGGCCCGTGTGATTGTCTATTGTGAACAGTAAATTTATTAAAGTACTTGGTTATCTCCTATCTACACTTCGAGCATGTATAGACATCATCAAACAATTTATTTGGTCTGGGTCTTATTCTTCTGTTTGTATTTTTTTTTTATCAGAACTCAAATACTGTATTCTCAGAGGCCATATCTTAGTTTAAAGTTAAAGCCAAGTCATAAAGGAGAAATCTGAAATGAATAGCTTTGACTTATAATACTGAGCATTTTTGTACAACTTGTTGATACCTTGAAATTCTCCTAGTTTTAAAGAATTGTACTTGACTGTTCTGGGATTTGCAGGTGAAGGCCCTCTACATTAAAAACATACCTGAGAACAGTACTACAGAACAACTTAAAGAGATATTCCAGCGCCATGGCGAAGTGACAAAAGTTGTCATGCCACCTTCCAAAGCTGGGAGCAAACGGGATTTTGGTTTCGTTCATTATGCTGAAAGGTCAAGTGCATTAAAGGCTGTCAAAGATACAGAAAAATATGAAATTGATGGTACTTCCTTTACATCATCTTCTGTATCTATTTCATAAAAAAAACAAAAATACTTGGTTGAATAGATTTGATCCATTTCAGTGAATAATGTGTGCAAGGGTTTGATGTGCAGGGCAAGTGTTGGAGGTCGTTCTTGCAAAACCTCAGGCTGAAAAAAAACCAGATGGCATCTACCCCAACAGTGGTGGCCCGCATCAAAGTCATCTTCCGCACTCTGGATATGGTGGTTTTGCTGGGTACCCCTATGGCTCTACAGGTGCTGGATATGGTGTTGCCAACAATTTTCAGCAGGTACTCAAACTTGTATCTATCTATTTCTTTGAAGTTTCTTGCCACATTACCAATTTGGTAAATCATATCTAATCAATTCACTTAAAAAATGAACAGCCAATGATATATGGTAGGGGGCCAATGCCTTCGGGGATGCAAATGGTGCCAATGGTCCTTCCAGACGGAAGAATTGGCTATGTGCTGTAAGTAGTTAGTTTTTTTCGGGATATGGCAAAAAAGTATCTCGTACTATCAATTTTTTGCAGGTTGGTAGTTGCAGGTTGTGTACCTGAACTTCTATTTTGTTGCATTTTGAGTCAAATTGTTCTGAAATGACAATTTTGCCTTTGAAAATTAAGATTGAAAAACAGAGTCTAGAATTTGATTACCTCGATTAGGTTAGTAGAACGACAAATTTAATTATGATAGTAGAATTTGAAAAACAACAAAAATTGATTGTGTATTTTTTTTAACTTTTTTTTAAATTTAAAATTTCGATGGCAAAATTGTCATTTTGGGATTGACACAAAATATAAGTTCAAGGCCACAACCCACAATGACACAAGATAAGGGTACCAACCTGCAATAAATTTATAGTACATGGTACTTTTTTGCAATTATACCTTTTTTTTCTCTTAGGGGTAATTTGGCACATAAATGCTTCTACTGACTTGGTGATTGTGCAGTCAACAGCCTGGGGTTCAGATGCCAGGTCCTCGGCCTAGAAGAAATGATAGGAGCAATGGTGGACGAGCAGGAAGTAGTGGCGATGAAGGTAATCGTGGCAGAAGATACCGACCTTATTGATACAAGTTTTAAGTTATTTGGCTGCACCGGCTCAATATCTCCAACCTCCGCTTCCATAAACATCATCCCCTTCACCCTCATCTCTCAAAGAAAAGGAAATAGAAAAAGTAGCTGTCTTACAAGTCACTGTTGCTGCTCCAGCACTGTTAGAAGATGATTGATTATGGTGTAATTGACCTTTGTTTCACTTTTGGTTGTAGTTACCTTACATTTTGTAGACTTTTTTGTTTGCATCTTTTATGGGAACACAAAGTTGAGAAAAGGAATCAGACCCTAATATTATGTGGTGCTGCTTATGAATGTTATGAGAAATGAGAATCACAAGTTGCCTGGGGATATTGTGTCTCTAGGTTTCGTTACCACTTTGTGGTGTTTGTTTGGCTCAAACCGAGGATAGTGGTAAAGGGTTGAGGTGGCGTGGTCATACGATAGACCTGATTTGACTTAACGGATGTAATTTTTTTTTTGACTGATGCAGGTTTTAGTTTAAAAAAAACAAAACATAACAAGAATTTCAGAACAAAAGAATGTTCACTATTTTTGCACAAAATGGATTTTTTATGTGTTAACTTTTATTATAAAAGTCTTACGTTTTATGGTAAGAATGTCAAACACTAATTCTACTGGGTATGTTGTTTTTTTATACAAAAAAAAAATCTTTTATTTTAAAATGGGGAAATTGTAAAATTGTGCCTTAAAGTGTCAGTTTCGAGTAGATCGGTACTTTTATGTTTCAAACCATGCACTGTTAACTAAATTTACAAAAACTGTAACTTAAATGCCCACGCGAGGTCATGTGCCTAAACTCTAAATTCTAAAATTCATCACTGGACTGTTGGTGGGGTGCATCACAGGCCATCAACCCGGTGCGGGCATGAAATATCGTATAAGTGGAAAACTTTTGATAGGCTAAAACGTTCTGTATCTTCAAAGAGATATCCCAAACAACCATGATGGGTTACTGACTACCATTAAGCAACTCTGCTCGAAAAGACCTCTCATATTTGCAAACAGTATAAGACCTCTCATATTTGCAAACAGTATAAGACCAGTATTCAACTCATGACGATTTTCAACGTCGAAATCTGTAAACTATGTAATTGCCGAAGATAAAGGTTTACTTCGCAAAACAAGAGCACAAAAAGCAGAAACAATAATTTGTTGCACCATTTTAGAAGTGAGAGTCGGGCTTAAGGGAGTAGGAAGTGACACAACATGAGAGACGACAGTATGACATACCGTATTCCGACAGTGAGGGGGTCGAACTCGACAGGTTTCGATAGTATGATCGGTTTCTTGCAATATCGACAGAGCTTGCAGTGATTGGCTGAACGACCTAGTTCATAGAAATTGTAGCATTCTACATCAGCCATATCTCGAGGTCTGTGGGGTCTGGCAGCAGTGGTCCATGCAATAGTAGTCCAAGTAACAATGGCACCAAGACATAAGTCATATTCCAAATTGCCTTTAGTCAATATGTGCTGCTCCTCACGAAGAAACTCTACAAAACACGTATCAAGAAAAGGAAGAAGACCCCTATTCAATAAAGAAGACCGGACAGTCTCAAAACTCTGGACGAAGGGATAACATGAACAAGATCCTTTAACGTGTCAACATACTTCCTTGAACAAAGAACAATGAATCTCTAGGTACAATAGCTAAAGATATACGCATACCATAGACCGGGAATCTCGAGTTGTACTTGTGAATAGAGAGGGATCCTTATTCAAAGGTGGAGATGTCTAACTCCAGCTAAAAAACCCGGGTAGAGTTATCCTGATAATAGACCCGTCGCACATAACTCCACATATCCTTTGTTGTGCGATAAGGGTGTAGGTTAAGAACAATGTGGGGATCCATCGAGCCCACAATCCAACTCTGAATCCTTGCGTCCTTGATTCTCCAATCAACTAGACGTTCAAGAGCAGTTCGAGTCTCTAGGAGCAACTTAAGAAACTGGAAAAAATATCAATTTTTTCCCATAAAACGGATGATGTTAGAATCAATTTTCTCCACAATAAACACCAAGAAAAATATCAGAAAGTGTGTTAAATAATAAAACTAAGCAAATGGAAAAATTGGACCTCGAAGGTGGCAGTGCGTGGGGGAGGTAGCAGCGGCGCGTTGGGGAGGTTCCGATGAAGATTTTTTTTGGGTCGGTAGATAGGATCCTTCTAAGCCCGAATATGTTGAAGGTGAGAAAAAAAAAACTCAACCAAACAACGTAGATTTGTATTTTGAAGCAACAAGAAACTTGTGCTACTAGCCAGCTTGTGACAGAAGCGGTGGACTCTGGGTGTCACGAAACACAAGGATCCGAACTGGGTCTTCAAAAATTGCAAACCTGGAACTTAAAAAGATGAAGACAACGAGAACTAGAACCTAATGAGAGGGAGCTCGGAAGCTCTGATACTATGTCAGTCTTGGAAATTTATCTTTGTATTTGATAAATAATTTGATGTACATAACCATATATATATAACTAAAAATAGAAACCATTAGATCTAACCGTCAGATATGGATCCAATAACAAAGAATGTACGCTACTGTAAACGCAGACTGGGGGTGTGCAAGGGGAAAAAGAGGTAATTTCACAAATGTCGAACCACAATCGGACTACCATCGGACTCATGTCGGACCATGGTACTTTAGTACTCTATTCATGATACTTTGAGGAAAGTTATGACCTTCCAATTTTTACCCTCTAAACGTTCTGTTCCGGAGCCATCAATTTTCATATGATCACCCAATATTTATGGAGCTACGTCCAGTAATGTTCATCTCTGAAAACCCTTTCCAACGAGTGATCATAAGGGTAAAATAGATGAGTGTGCAATGAGTTATGCTATTTCTAAGATTTCAAAACTTCTTAGAGTCCTACCAAGAACCAAAGGTAATTTCATTATGTGAACCTAAAGTATCCTAAACACATAGGCCCGAGAAATGTCCAAATAATCCAACAATGGTCAGAAATTAGTCTGACTATGACCCGAATAATGATCATACAGTGGTTCAAAAATGATTAGAATATTTCGAAGAGTCCGAAAATGGTCTAAATAGTCCAAGAGCAGTCTGATAATGGTCTGAAATAGTGATTCGAGAGTGCTCCAAAAATGGTCCGAATAATGATCCAAAAATGTCCGATGATACTTTAGTTCCGACAATTTTGACATAATGTTATGATGATATTCCAACAAGACCACCTCTTTGCATCATTTTGTCGAACACTTGGTGTGCACAATCCAGAGGATTAACAGATCAACAAATCGTTAAATGAAAACCAATTAACCAGTAGATCTATATTGTCAAAAATAAAATAAAAATCGCGTGGAACAAGATAAAGAACTCGATCTGGAATTGAACTCAAAGAACTAATGGAGAAATCACGAAGAACAATCGCGCAAACCCTAGAAAATCTACAACAAATGAATCCAGATCTAAGGCAAGCAACTTCAGATTTGCAACAAAAAGAAACCGATGCACGAACTGTTTCAGAGTTAACCAGAAAAGAATTGTCGAACAAGAACTGAAATCGAAGAAAATCCAAATTTCATTAGCAAAAGATAGATGAATCAAAAAAGTAGACATATATTTATATATGTAGGGGAACTTTCACATGAAAACCCCTCTTATTATAGTTATGTGTATTTACGATTTTGCCATTAATGAATCTATTTTAAATCTGGGCCTTTGGATCGTACTAATCCAAGAGCCCAGATTGGTTCTCAGTTTCTATGATATATATAAAGGTGTATTCAGGTGAAAACCCTTTTTTGGGTGAAAATGGGAAACTTTTAATGGCCATGAAATCCAAAGGCCCGGATTTAAAACATGAAATCCAATGTACTAAAACATGAAAACAATGAACTTAAAACATGAAATCCAATGCATGAAAACATAAAATCCTTAAAACATGAAAACGATGAATTTAAAACATGAAATCCAATGCAGTAAATACATGAAAACGATAAACTTAAAACATGAAATCCAAATACCTAATACATGAAAACGATGAACTTACAACATAAAACCCAACGTAGTAAAACATGAAATCCAATGTAGTAAAACATGAAATCAAAGTATCTAATACATGAAAACGATGAACTTAAAATATGAAATCCAATGTAGTAAAAACATGAGAACTAGAAAGAAAAAAGAAAAAAAAAGAAAGGGCGCGCGCGTGGAGTAGAATTATTGGCGTGGATTTCAAGAAATTTTGTTTCTTTTTCATCATTATTATGGGTAAGAAGATGTAATGAATGACCATGATACCCTTCAACTTAATGTTTATATATTTTTTTATTTCCTTTTAGTGCTGATTTGTTATAGTCTTTTGATCAAAAAGATCAAATGGCCATTAAAAGTTTCCCGTTTTCACCTAAACGCGCGCCTATATATATATAACATGTGATAATTATATACACACAATTCTGTTCTAAGAAATTATCACATTACTAAAACTAAATTATTATCACATGTATGTCTGAACATAAAATATCACCTAACTCCTAACCAAAGTTATCACATGATTAAAATCAAATTATCGCTTCATGTAAATCATGTTATTAATTTATTTAAAACAAGTTATCGAGTAACTTATAAAAACTCTAGTCTTGGGATAGAATAAACTAATTTGGTGAACGCAAGGCTTTACGTACTGTCATCTAGCAACCTTGACATGTTTGTATTTTTCCAGCTTCTTGTCACTGTTAGAGAAACGTATCAGGTAAGAGTTTCTGTAAGGTCCGTTTTGTATCACAGAGTCTTGAAGAAGATATGGCACAAGAAGAATGTGTAGCCGGCACCAACTATGAGCGGAACTACCAAGGCTGAGTTTTTTTGGTCGTATTGTAATTTTGGCCGGACAAATCTCAGTATAATATGCCAACTTACATGTATATATATGTTACACAAGTCGTGCAATCTTAGTAAGAACTAAGTAGCAACATCTTGAGATGTCTAAGGTCAACTCCTTCCTGGTCACTGTCATTCTGGTGACTACTCTTCCGACCTTCACTTTCGCATTTACAGAGTACGTCGTGGGAAATGATTGTGGCTGGGACTCCAATTGTGATTACAACGACTGGATTA
>JAYMSW010003024.1:0-12832 GCA_036897725.1 Erodium texanum | reverse complement strand
CTATTTTAAGGGGGGTGTCTATTGGAGATCAACCCTATATATATATATATATATTTGAAAAAAGATGTTATATTTACATACTACCAAAAGATTGTTTCAAATATAAAGAAAGCAAATTATTTAATTTTAAAAAAAATAATCTAAGTACATGATGTGATCATATATATAAACACCACATACACATTTCATATATAAGGGGAGAGGTTGAGAATACTCAAACACTGATGAGAAATTTGTGTCCACTCATGATCACTATCCATATTTCCATGAACCCATCTCAAGCTCCCCACACAGCATTTAATATGCCATGATCTTGTGAAGATCTGATCATCCCTTGTCAATTTCTCATCAACTTGGCCTTGCTCTTCTCCTACTTATTCAAACTTCTTTTTAATAATCTACTTAATCAAACTTTCATTCATATAACATACCCATATCATTAATAAACTGATAATACGTATTTACTAATATGCATTACATAAAGAGTAAATTGATGATTAATTTTGCATGTATATCTAATGAACAATATTGGACCACAAATTATCATGACAGATTCAGTATAACTGATACTAGTTGCTCACTTATCATACAAAACTTGCTTTCCATCCACATGTATATGTTTTGCCAATTCAATGTTTATATATGTTTGGAGATAATGATATTTCCATATACTGAACCTAAATGCAATTTTTTTTCTTTCTGTTTTTAGGAAATATGAATCTCAATATCATCTTTGTATGCATTTTAATCATAAGATATGGGAGGATACCAAATAGAGTTACAATCCAATTTGGTGAACCATATTGGATCCTCGTAGAAAAGATAATTTTACTCTTCATCCACAAACTTGAGCCACATATATAGAAGTTAACTACAATGACAAATAGTATAGTGCATACAAGTTTGCATACGACCGCTACGTCTTGAGATTATAAGTACATCCTCTCGCTTCAATAACATAACAAACCCTTTATATAGAAAATGAGTGAATGTAATATATTATTTTTATGTGTTCGGATGTATTTTGGATAAATATATCTTCCCATAGTTTGAAAAACAATTAGATGCATAGTAAAAAGACATAAACAAGTAGCTATAAGTTTTTATTTCCTTAGTTTTTACTATTATTTAACTCTTTGATCAAGAATTTTTAATTTATCCCTTTTAATATAATATTCTCAATTTAATATTATCACATGAATAATGGAGCAACATACATCCAACATAATGAGTTGTTGACAAATTTTCTTTTGAGAAACACATAAAAACATCAATGTTGTTTGAACACTAATAATTAAGATCTTATTTACCTCCATGCTTGTTTGGCCAAGTGTTTAAGTATTCGAACTTTGAATCACGAAATTTGGATTCAAAGTCCCGGGAACAATATATATATATATATATATATATTTGTATTTCTTATTAGTTAATGATAATGATATTGAATGTTCTTCTTATGGTTCATATGTATATGTTTAATTTAATAATTCAATCAATAAAAATGAAATAACAAGTGAAATGGATATATATAATCACAAATGACTGATATGATACACGACAAACACATTTTATAAATATATATAGGAAAAGGCTGAGAATTCAGAAACACAAATGAGAAATTTGTGTCCACTTATGATCACTTTCCATATTTCCATGTCTCATGCTCCAGCATTC
The DNA here is from genome assembly GCA_036897725.1 of Erodium texanum. Lineage (NCBI taxonomy): Eukaryota > Viridiplantae > Streptophyta > Magnoliopsida > Geraniales > Geraniaceae > Erodium > Erodium texanum. Next base: position 11,158 of record JAYMSW010003024.1, on the reverse strand, counting down.
AATACGACATGAGCTGGTGAACTCTGATCGTCCCTGTCTATTTCTCGTCTCTCATCCAAACTTTCATTCATACAACATGTCCATATCGTTAATGGATTGATCAGCCATGCAGATATATACACATATATTCGCATTGAATAATAAATTAATTTTGCATGTACAGGTGATGAAGAATATAGGACCATAATTAATCATGACAAGTTCAGTATAACAGATTTAGTTGCCCCCTTATACCATGCAAAACTTATTTCCCAGCCACATGATGTTTTAGCCAATTTGATGTTTATATATTAAGATAATAACATTTTCCTTGCTGAATCTAAATGCAACATGCATATTAGTTTATGTTTCTTCAATAAAAATATGAATCTCAAGTCCATTTTATTCTATATTCAATTTACCCCTTCATTACGAGATATTAGAGAAAACTAAATAACACTAATCTATGTAATTTTGAATACAACTCAATTGATTCTTATAGAAACTCATCAACAGGGCACTTACCCTTCAACAATCACGCTTCTAACAAATGTTGCATTCACCACATACAATAACTCCGCTTGTTCAATATTCATTATTTGGGTAAGTGTGAAAGGATGTCCCCAACTGACAGTCCAGGTCGTCTCTTTCAGCTAGTAGTACCAGTCTCCTCACAACTACTCTTACTCAGTGTGATGGTGGGATAAACAACGATGCATCTATCCAAATCATCAAGTATGGCTCGTTGGCAAGATTTATATTTTTGAAATTGGTCGGAAACCTTAATGGATACTCGTCAATGTAATTTTCAATACAACGCATTTGATTCTTATGGAAAATGATGTATTACTCTTTCCGTATAAAACTGGGCCAAATCCTTCTAGATTTAGGACAGAAAATAAGATAGTACATATGAAGTTAGATAGGAAAGAGAAAGCTGTTGAATACAAAACTGAAACATGTTGTTTTCTTTAAACGAATAAAAAATAATAATAAGTATGTCACATTTATACTGTGGTTAGTTAATTAACCAGAAAATGTGTTACATTTATATTTTAGCAAGTTAAATAACCATAATAATTGGTTCTGGAAACCATCACTTCAGGTATTAATTATGAAACTTTACGGATTTTTTTTTAAAAACATAAATATAATGACCGTACAAGTAGTGTATTACAAAAGGGGGCAGACATCAACAACCAGCTTAAAATTAATCGAATAATCAGTCGGAATTGGCATAAAATACTGATCTCGTGCTGGCATACAGACCTGTAAAGACGGCATCAAAAGCCAGCCAAAACTGGTACTATTACTGGCCTACACTGGCCCAACTAAACTATTACTCCTACTCTAATAACACTATACTATATGCATTATATCCTATCGATACTATCACACTCGAGCAATCCACTTGAACCCGAATTTCTGGATCTCCCTTTCGCTGTAGCTCGCACTATCTTCCAGATCTGGATTGCTCGAAGCACCCCACATCCTCCGAAGCTCCAAACGAGCCGACAGCGATCCAGCAACTACCTCCCACGACGACAGCTTTTTTGTGGGTTACAACGACAAGACCCAATGATCTGAGGTCAGAGGCTGACAGGAAAATGGTGGTGTATTGACCGAAGCACTTGTTCCCGACGAGCCTTGGCCGTCACCTAGTGGAGCACGGCGGTCTCGATACCCGATACCGCACGAATTGGCTGGCTAGTTTACCGATTTGGAAACATACGATCAAATGTAATTGAAAAGTTTTTTTGAAAATATATTTATAGATTATCATTCAACTAAAGTCTGTTGAATTATGACCTGACTGAATCAGATGAATCCATTAAAACATAATTACAATATGCATTAAACAATGAGTCTCTAACTAACTTATGAAGAGCTCCACGGTTCACAAAACCCTCGACAAAAACGATCGAACAATACTGAGGAATATAAATGAAACACATTTTGTGGTTAGTTAAGTCACTACAACGCTTGTGCACTAGCTGACAATCTGGTTCTACTTCCACCTGCTTGACTCTTAAACTATATATCCCCATCTCAGCTAATCAAAGCTTATTAATTTAATCATCAAAGAAAACTTATATATAAAGATAAGTGAAGTGCAATTACAGCGATAGTAATTGGGCCTATGACAAGTTCAGAAGTTGGCCCATTTAAGGTTGCTCCCTTTATTATTAACAAAATGATTTGACATTTCACAAACCTTAGAAGCACAACTATTTAGTAACACTTACACCTCAGTCCCGGATTTACGAGACAGAGCCTTCATTATTCCTTTAATGGTATTCGGAGTAGTCCGGCAGCAGCCACCAAACAGGGAAGCTCCGGCCTCTCGCCATTTCCCAACATACGACACAAAGTCCTCGTCCCCAACTCCACTCGACTTCTACAACCACGATACAACAATAACAATAAGAATTAAAATCGTAACATATCAGACTTTCACATGATATCAGACAAGAAACAAATACACTCACCATCCATTGCTTACACTTGGCATCATATGTCTCACCACTGTTAGGATACACTAGAATTGGTTTTTCTGTTACCTACAAGATCGTAATCGAAAACTCGTCAACCATAATTACAACTTAGTAATTAAGAAATGAACAGAACAAGAACAGCACCTTCCGGATGGACAGAATCAACCCGCGGATGAACCTCGGAGGCGTGCAATTGATTCCGACGGCAAAAACTTGCTTGGTTGAATCCGCAATAGAGGCACATTCCGATATGGAGTCACCACTCACCACATTGATCCCATCCTTGGAAGCAAAAGAAAACCAGGCCGGAATCTCAACGCCATCTTCCTCAAGAAGTTCAGCATAGGCCTTCAAGTAACATCAGATATCCGATCAAGAACAGCCCAACTTGATCACATTTCACCGCAAACATAGAAATTAAGTACCTGTGCTTCGAGCTTATTCGGGATAGTCTCGAATGCGATAAGGTCAGCCCCTGAATTTGCTAATATTTGCACCCTTTTCCTATGAAAATCCTTCAATGTCTTCAAAGACACACCATCGCCATAGTTTCCACTGCAAAGATAGACAAGAACATTGTTCGAATTCAAGTTATATACATGTACATCATGTTTATTCAACTTATAAAGCTTATTTGATTAATTAGTAGAATAATAGTTGATTTTGTAACCTGTATTCAGAGCCATCAGCCAAAAAAGCTCCATAGCTGCCTACAGAAGCTGCAACTAAGACAGGACGTCTCGGAACTTCAGCGTTTTCATCAAAATTGTCCCAAGAACCTTTGGTGCAACGGTCATTGAAAATCTGCCGTGCCTCGCAAGCAATTTCAACACTTCTTTTAAGCAAAGTTTCAGCTTCTTCTCTAGACAAGCCTTTGGCCTCAAATCCTTGAATTGTAGCCTATCTTGGATAAAGCAAAAACAATGTCCACTAATTAATTTAATATGAATCAAATCAAAATTACCAAATATATATATATAAAAAGGGCATCAATAATCACCTGATAAGATGCTGTTAATATAATATTAGCTCCAGCATGGAGATAATCTAGGTGCACCTGTAAGTTAAGCAAGTCTCAATTATAGAAAAGGAGTAGAGAAAATTAAGATTATTATTTATGTTTTATTGCATGAAAAAGACGTGTAAGAAACCCATACAAAAACAATACGTGGAGAGACACTCTATGACACGTTTTCAGAAGATTTTATTTGAATCACCAACATAGTTCACGTGTACATATATGCCAACATTTAGTAATAAATCAAATAATTCTAAATCATAACAAAAAATTGTTAATAAAAATTAATCAACTTCATGTACAGACAGAGAGGTGGTGTACCCTTCTAACGAGATGTGGCGAAGTCATGAGGCATTTGGCACTCCAGAGAGGGTCGTTTAGGTCTGCGCCGTGTCGTTCCAGCTCCGTCGCAAAGCCACCGTCGATGACGGCGTAGCCACCGCACTTCTCCAGGAAATCCAACATCACGACAACTAATGTTTCGATTCGAAAAAAAAAAACCTGAAAGCAACACCTATTCTAAAATAGGCAGCAAAACCAGACAGAGAAGTGAGCCCTCTGTTTCTGTTCTTGTTATATGAAGCAAATACTTCTTGAATCCTATTTATAGAGGTTATGATAAATGTCAATTTACCAACATACCCTCACTCCATTTTCGAATTATATTTCTTAACTAAAGATCGATACCACCTTATTACTAAAAATGCGTATTCCACTACATTCTTAATATAATATTTGTTTAATTATAAAATATTATTGATTACAATTGATGGCCACAGCGACAATCAATCCCATGTTCATCTTCTTCCTTCAAAATGGATGGACACGTCAAATCGTGTCTCGAATTGCCATTCATGAAGTGCATGACACGGTTTCGTTACCGTACGTGTCTTATGTTCTCTAAAATATACGAAACACTCTGTAGCACCAAATGTACAAAATACTTATTAAGAAAGGAAAGTCAGCTATAATTACAACATCAGCCCTGTTTTCATGAAGATGCTATCCAAAATCAAACAATCTTTACGCAACCCAACCTTATCTATACAAAAGCGTAAGTATAGGAAATCAACAAAAGGACCTCAGCTCCATAGATTCACAGTTGAAATCATGGAAATTAAGTGCAAGGGCATTGAGGTAATTTACAGATCAGGGACCGCGAGATGGGCCGAAACAGAAACAACCCGGAAGAGGCTGGGCGTCGGGGATCATGCCCCCGCCCTTGCTCGTATCTATTGCTTCCAACATTGTCACCACCGCACCCATTTCCGGCCGTTTTTCTGAGCTTGCATCCCAGCACTTCCGCATGATGTTTGCAAACGAGTTCGGACAGCACCTAGGTATGTCCGGTCGAAGATTCTGTCAAACCCGATAAAAAAAGATACATTATGTTAAGACCTCTGATATCATGTTAAAATATGATTCATTTAAAAATTCAAGACAGTGCAGAACTCACCTGTCGGACAACGGCATAGGACACGTCAGCAAAGCTGAGATCCGCATAAGGCATGTCACAACAATATATCTCCCATAAGCATATGCCAAAGCTGTAGACATCACATCGCCTGTTATAAGGCTTACCATCAAGAACCTACACAATGCAGTTCATTTTGAACATTAGTAACTGCTAATTAGAACCCAGACAATGTCACCAACATATGTTACCTCCGGAGCCATGTATCCAAGGGTGCCAGTTTCGCCAGTCATGTCCCCTGGATTCTGAGCTTCGACTCGAGCAACACCAAAATCAGCAATTTTAAGGTTTCTGTTAGCATCTAGTAACATGTTTTCGGTTTTGACATCACGATGCACAATCTTCTTTGAGTGAAGATAGCTCAATCTGCACGTGTAACAAATAGTACATTCCTCATCAGTTGATGCTTCGGATACCAACTTTGTAAACAACAGTGCAGAAACCAGAACTTACCCTCTAGCAAGATCTAAGGCAAGTCGAACCACAACCTTAAACGCAAGTTTCTTTTGACAGTTTCTTATCAAGAACTGTTTTAATGTCCCACCAGGGAGAAACTCCACTACAACACAGCATGCTCTGGCAGGAATAGAGCCTTCATTAGAGTTTTTTGCTGGAATCTTAAGGTTTGAAGTCCCCATTGAAGCCCCAATAAACTGAATCAAATTTCATTCTTTCATCAGTTGGATATTATATATAAGTAGTAAAAGAAACAACATGCTAATACAATGTTATTCATCATGGTAAGAAATAAAATCGAATTCAGTAGTAGAAGAAGGTGAGTTTATACTTTGGTAACATTGGGATGATCAAGTTTCTGCCAAACAGCAACTTCTTGCTTAAATGAAGCGCGCATAGCAGCAGTTTCAGCAATCGTATGAAAACCATCCTCTCCCCAGTCCAACAACTTCACTATTGTATTCAAAATAAAAGTATAATGAGAACTCTTAACCATATTAATCTCTAAAAGCCTTACTAAAGAGAGAAAAAAAGGTCAAAAGTTTTAATATTCATAAGCAAACATAAATGGAACAATGTGATATCCTGTCAAGATGAGACTACCTGCAACATCTTGGTTATCATATGAAGCCCGGTACACAGTACCATAAGTCCCACGAGCTATCTCGGACTTTAAATTCAGCTTGGATAGATCAATGTCCCACTCTTCCTTGAGCATTTCAGTTTTTTTGATGCTTTTTGACCGAACCATGTTCAGATTCTGGAACTGCATATCCAAGTTGTTCAGATCAACTTGATCGGCCCTGAAAACCATGTCCTTGCAACTGAGAGCTCCAGAACCGGTCATTTTTTTACGACTCTTAGCTTCAACGCCTATCAGATCATTGCTGCTAGCAGCACCAGGCCCGAACAAGCTTCTTGGGCTATTAGTTGCCGTATTTTTCACACTCAAGCGCATACAGTCGTCTTGGCTACATGACTTCTTTATCTTAACATCTCTAACTCTCTTAGGCTTCCCCTTATCCATAGCTAACAAGGCAACTCGATGAAGAATTTGGTTGACTTTTTTTTCTTTTTATAATCTACAGAAATAATAAAGATTTTCAAAAGTTCATCATCGTTATGAATTCATGATTTGGGAACAATGCTCAAAATTTAAGAACCCATTTTCATGGTAACTTTAATACTTACCAATGCAGGCTTCCCTCAGATGAATCAAGCACCAATATTATCAATATAGAATGATCCAATTACTCCATCCAATATTGACCTGAAAAGACAAACATCAAAACTTGTACTAGGCATAACAAAACACCAACATCAAAATCCAAATCATTAGAGGATAAAACCAAACAGGCAAAACCATCTCAAACCCCAATTCCATTGCACCAACCCTTGTTGCTTGTCAACATAAAAGAATGAACCCTAAGAAACGACCCAATTCAGAGCAAGACCAGAGACCCGGAAAAAATGGAACCTTTCATCAGCGCAATCAAAGAGCAACGCAAATAGCTAGAAGCGTGCCACAAAACCAAGAGTACCCAAAAGAGACAAGTGAATAAAAATGAGGAAAAAACTGATTTTCGGAGAGGGATTATGAGAAGAAGATAAGACCCGAAGAAAGTAGGTGGAGGGTGCTTTTGGGTCTCAAAGCTAGAGGCAAGCAAGACCCAGAAGAGACAATTTGGTCTTCGGAGCCTCAAACCATCAATTCGATTTGGGATTTGTGGAGATTAGGAGAGAAATAGCGATGATTGGGCTTTGTGGATGAGATTCGATCGAGCAAAACCACAATCGACCAACCAAAACGAGAAAGATGAAGAGGATGAGCTCCTGATTCTACGCACAGAAAAGCGCGGGGCTTGACGATTTTGGGACAGGCCGTTTCTTTTTTTTCAAATATTCGTATTAATTCCTTTTACTAGCAGTATTAGGAAATTGTAAAAATAAATAGAGCAAATATCAATGTATTATGATAATAATACTAGAAAAACTAAATTACGTAAATATTAATGTATCATAATTCTCGACTATATTACCTGTATTTCCAGTCTGACCTTCCGGACAAACCCAGACAAAAACATTCTAAAACGTTAGAAAACTGAATAAAGTATCATCAAAAATCAAATAAATGGGAAATATTATCATTGCTTTCATCCGGTTCTCCTTTTGTTTTATTCTTTTTATATTTATTTCATACTAGTATGGCTCATGCGTTACCGGAAAGTTTGTAATCCATATTTTATGTGTTTAAATGACAATTTTATAAATTTGTTCAATTTCAGAAACTGTATCTGATTTTTTCCTTCTTTTTTTTAGAACCGAAAAACTTACACTAATATATGAAAGGAATGCACGGTGCTCCCTGTAGCATATCGTTTATGAACTTTTAACCAAATAGGATAGAATATCATTATGAGTGTAGCTTTAACAACAACGTAAGAGAGGTAAAAAGAATACACGTACTTCATGTAAATGGAAATATAAATACCATGATATACTGCATGTCTAACATTACAACAGATAAACAAACAAATGTACAGTTACATCATGATGCTAACCATTGATGTTGTAAAGAAACATCGGTGCATATGCATACGTTTGAAATAGCTAATTGAATCTTGTATATACATTATATCAATCAATTCATTTATGGTGATATCAATCTTCACATTCATACCTGAACCTGAATAAAATAACACAAACAAGGAAGATTAAACAGTAAATAAAACATGTATATAATGAAATCAACATATATAACAATTATAACTGATCGTGTTATGTGCAATTGCAAGAGGAATATGACTTATAAAATTTAAAAGTATGCAAGCAGGAGAAAGTCTCTTATATATACCATGCTCCTAAGTGCCCGTTATGTACAGTTCAGTACAAGAACAATGAAAAACATGCATATAAAGTATAGAAAGAATGTCATTTGCAAATTATATGGATATAAGTAACATATCAATTTAAAATTCCATATACAATTATTGAAGTTAAACTATGTGATAATCAATCGTAAGAGGAATGTCACCTACATGATAAATATTATACAAACAATAAGAAGTCTGTTGATATATACCATATTAAGCAGTACAATGTAATATAATCACAACAAACATCATCAATGTGGATTACAATAAAAATGCAATTTGCAAAACTGTGGAGCTGTGGACGGGGATTTTAAGCCAATGCTCCTGATGTCTCCCCAAAACGAATCAAGAAACAAATGAAAGATCACATGGAGAAATGTAAGTTGGTGACCAATCGCTTTAACAAACGTTATAAGTACTGCAAAACCAATGAATGAGCGTTTGTTCTGATAAACACGTTCTCGAAGCGGTTGATGAGATATACAAGAGGCAATGTCATTCACACTTCACTATAAAAACATTGGTGGAGGATGGTGAAAGACTAACCAAATTGGAGCGGTTGACAACACTGCACACCCAAGTGACTCAAAACCAGGGGAAATAAAAAGCGAACGATATTGGATGAGGTCAAGTCTTATTCATCCCTCGTTCCATTTGGCGATCTCCCGAGTCTAGGGAGTTCGGCCCCTACACCCTTCAAAAGTCTGTCCCTTTCATCTTTAGTGTCATATGCTAGTTTTCCAATAGACCAAAATTTAGTAAAAAAAAAAAACAAAGGTGAAGCCTAAGCGGAGACGTAAAGCGAGAGTAAGGTGTTCGATGATGAAGTTGTCCAATGCTTGCCCGAGTCCGAAAATGTGAAGTTGAAAAATAAAAAGGTCAGGACAATGAAACCCTCTTGCATGGAATTTGGTTTTCGAGGATAAAGACAATAGAGAGATGACTGAGGATCAACTTGCTCGATACAACCCCAAACTCGTAATATCGTGAAAAAAGTATAAATATGGGAAAATATAGTTTGTAATAAGTTGTTATTTCAATACATATTTATGTATTTTCAACTATGCTTCCTACAATTTTTTTTCCATATTGATATGTAGTTTGAAATAGGCAAACTGTCGTATCAGTATGAAATAGAAGAGTGATCTGAATGAACACAAAAAAATTTCAAGAATTAAAATAGACGACTAATACCATTATGTACAATGTTAACTAGATGCATAACAAGTGTACTGGCATCAACTAGTATAGGGTGCAAGAACGACCTGAAAATATCAAACCCAAGAGAAGGTAATGAAAGCATTAGCTATCTTATTTTATTTGTTAATCTAAGTCGAATTAAAATTTGGTTTGTTTTGGAAATGGAAATGGAAATAAGCGCATGCAATTAATTTAAAATAAAACAACAATAATTGAATTCACATAAGAGAAGACAATCCAAGGCGAAAGGATTGTAGAGAATAATGTCAATGTTGGGTTATTCTATCAATCTTTCTATGAAGTCTAAATTAGGCGGCAATATAATTGCACTTAACTATTCCTAACCGTCTTACGACCAATTAAGAACCTAAAGTAACTTAACCACCTAGTTATTGCTAATCTAGATGTAGAAAAGTGTCTAACATTAAGTTTCATAGAATCCTTTAATCTTTGACTAAGTGAGCCTATAATATCACTCTAGAGCTATCATCATTGTTGCTAGATGAAGCATTAAGCATGAACTAAACTAATTCACCCGATCTAACATCCTAATAGCAAGATTTCAAGGTTACCCAACATTAACAAGCAATTCTCCACTCATCCATACCTTAGATTATAAGATTTAGCTAGGCATGGACATAAATGAATATTTTATGGATAGAAATATAGATTGAACCATAGGAAAAGGTAGAGGAAGTGATACATAATACAAATTTGGTGTCAAAACTCATAAATATTCATTCATCTTCATAAAATCCAAGCTTTTACAAACTCTCTCTCACTACAAAATGAAAGCTTCTATCTCTAGAACATAAAATTTATAAGATCCTCTCTCTAAAATCCTAAAAATGAGTATTTATACATTTTACAAATGAAGGGGAAAAAAAGAGGAAAAACACTTGTAAAATATATGGGTTGTGCGTTCTCCCAGAGTTGGACACGACGTTGACAAACGTGGTTCCAAAAGGGGTCACGGCCTTGACCAAGTCTGGACCAAGATCACATATGTACAAGGCAATGAAGAAGGCATGGTCATACCCAAGTCCGGGAAGGGATCCCGGGACAGACACCATTGTGATCAGCACTAGGATGTTAAATGGTGCAACTTAGGCTTTGCTTCAAGTCTTCAGGTCAGGAGGAAGACACGACCGTGAACATGAGCGTGACCTTGGTAGGCACGACCGCGAGGAGATCATGGATAGGGGCAGGCATGGTCGTGCCCAATTATGGGATAGAAAGTCTAGAATTGATAATCTTCCAGGGCACCTGGATCGGCACGCCCGCGGCCTAGATGGTGCCCCAGGCTGGCACGATCGTGACTAAGTTGGTGCCTGCCTCTAAACTGTTTCAAAGCTCCCATATTGCTCCAAAATGATCCGAAAGCTACTCCAAGTGCTCCATTCATCTATAAGTTGCCAAAGTAACTGAAAGCAAATGAAAAAAACAAGGATATTTTCTGTTTCCTACTTACGCGAGCCCATATACGCCATTTTCTATCAATCTCTAATTCTAATCTTCCTCCCCAGTCTGATATTATGGTGCCGATATAGACTAAAATTCCTTTATGCAGTTTCGATATTTTTCTTTTGGAGGTTGAAATATGCATAGAGGATAGGCTCAGTACATTTCAAAAGTACGAGAATTCCCCGTCAATAATTGAAAT
>JAYMSW010003023.1:0-12834 GCA_036897725.1 Erodium texanum | reverse complement strand
AAATCTAACCCGTTGTGTAACGGGCGGGTTGCCAAATCCGATAAACGGATGGGTTATCCACTCATGAACACCCCTACCTCAAGTCCAGCTTGGTGAAAAATTTGCTACCACACAGTTCATCAAGTATCTCATCAATTGTAAGAATTATGAATTTATCCTTAATTGTTATCTTGTTGAGTCTTCTAAAATCCACACAAAACCTCCAAGATCCATCTTTCTTTTTGGCAAGCAATATAGGGAATGAGAATGGGCTATTGCTAGGTTGTATAATACCTGACTCTATCATTGCATCCACCAGGTTCTCAATAATGTCTTTTTGTAAATGAGTGTACCTGTAAAGCCTAACATTTGGAGGGTTGCAGCCTTGAACCAATAGAATTTCATGATCATGCTCTCTCCTTGGAGGTAATCCTTTTGAAATGCTAAACACTTTGGAAAATCTCTCAAATAGCTTTAGGATCTCAGGTTTGACTTCCTTTTGATCCTCAATCTCTTCTATCTTACAGACTTGACCTAAGTATACATGTTGTTCTTGCTGTCTTTCTCTTGTCATTTTCTCATTGCTAATCATGCTCACTAGTGACTTACTTCTGTCCTCAAGGATATAAATAGTTTGGCCTTGGATTTGGAATAAAAACCACCTCTCACTGTAATTGTAAGAAATTGTGCCAAGATTATCTATCCAATCTACCCCCAGGATCAAATCACAATCTCTAATGGGCATTATCCACAGTAGCCCTAAGAATATGTGGCCTTGTACCTCTCATTTTACATAGCATGCTGAATTGGTAATGTAGGTTTTGCCATTAGCTAGCGTTACCACCTTAGGATCCATTAAGACCAGTTCAAAACATAGTTGTCTTGCTGTTTCCTTGTCAATAAAAGACTTGTTTGAACCAGAATCAAGTAGTATGGATATTTTTCTATTTCTGACCATTCTTGCAATTCTTATTGTAGGCTTAGTGTTGTATTCACCAATCACTTTGACTTGGATCTCTTCCTCTTCAAGGTGTGCTTCCAATTGCTTTGGGTCTTGTTCCAAGCATTCCTCATAGTCAGAACTGTCACTATCTTCTTCTTCTGCTTGTCTTAGGTAGTAAAGCTTATTTCTATTGGGAAAAATGTGAGATCTACTGTATTTAGCAGGGCAAGTATAACACAGTCCTCTCCTTTGCCTGTCATCCAGGTAAGCTTTATCAACTTCTTTGACATTGAATTGCCCTTGGTGTTCCTTGTTTTGCTGTTGAGGCCTCTACTGGTTTTCATTCTGTCTTTGCCTTTGGTTGTACTAAGGTTGAGCAGGTAGGCTTGGCATATTTGTTTGTCTTGTATATCGAGGGTTGTTGTACTGAGGTTCTTCTGTTCTTCAAACCTTGCTAATAACATAGCTTGAGACAAACTTTGAGGATTTATCATTAGGATTCCATGCTTCACGTGTTGCTTTAGGCCTCCAATGTAGTTGGATATATAGAAATCTTTAGATAGTGTTGGATGCTTCCTGCAGATGATGCTTCTTAGCTCCTCAAATCTGTCTTCACAAGCTGTGATAGATACTTGTTGAGTAAGGCTTTTGAACTCAGTAGTAGGATTTATATGATGGGTTGTGTCGAACTTAATGAGGAGATCATTGCATAGGGCTTCCCAATAAATGAATTTGTGGTACACTTGGTAGTGTGATAACCAAATGTCAGCTTTTCCAACAAAATGTAATGTTGCAAGCTTAACTTTCTACTTATCAGGTATGTTATAGAAGGAAAAAAAATTTGATGGTTTTGTTGATCCAGCCTCGGACATCAGTTCCATCAAAGGTAGGGAAACTCAAGTGGGGAAGCTTGAGCTGTATAACAACTTCTCTCCGCATATTATAGTTTAGTTGTCTAGCTAGACCTCTATGGCCTCTAGGAGCTTCTTCTTGTTCTAAATTCACCAATTTTAGGTTTGTATCAGCAATTTGGACACTAATGGTAGATCCCCCAACTCTTAGGGTTTGGTGAAAATGTTGTTTAGTAGGGTAAGCGTCTATGGCAGGGTTCCTTGTGGTGGATAGAGGCTGAAGCCTTATCTCTCTGGGTTGAGGAAGGGACTTCCAGTCTTGAGGGTATGGGACTCGAGGTGGGTGATAATTTGATGTTCATAGATCTCTGTATAGCCAAGATGGCTATGTTCATGCCTTCCAGAGTAGTGCAAATGCTTCTTACCTCTTTGTTGAGTCTCAGTAGCTGTGCTTCATGATCTTCCAGCTTGTTCTCCAGATTTGCTGAGTTTGCTTCATTTTGGCTTGTAGGATTTGGTGTAGGTATTGGTGGTTGATTTACTAGGTTTAGAGGGTGATAGGCAGGGATTTATGTTGGTTTTGTGGTACCAGACAGGTTGCTGGAGAGAGGCTCTGATGCCACTTGTGAGAACCTCATAGTCTTCACGAGCTCAAGGTGTAGAAACGGAAATGGAAATTCTTTGATTGAAGGGAAATTGCAAAAAATCAAGATAAACCCGATTCTCCCTGGGTAAGGGCTCCTCAAGAGGTAGCTATGAGTTCCATTACATTCAACATGAAAAACCCTAGCTATGTTAACTTAGCTACTTATACTCAAAAGGCGACAAAGCTTCCACGGTGGCCCTGGTTCCAGCACGGTCAGACAGAGCATGTCGTGTACTATTCCAACGGTCACGACTTTGGAGCGAAGCGATTCACCACAGCCGTCCACGTGTCCTTCTTCTTGTCTCTCTCTTCAGGCTGGTTTGGATTGAGCTGAACGACACCGTTTGGATAAGTAGGTGATGTCAACTCTTCTTCTCCATTTTCAAACCCCGAACTAGCCATTGGGACAAGCTGGACTGGCGTCTTCAATTCCAAGCTAATCCTTCTGATGCTTCCATCTGTTGCCATGGTTCGATTCTTCACATGGGGTTGGAACTTCATCAAATCATATTTAGGGCTGGAACCGGCTCATGACCTTTGGGGCCAACTCAAACCCTATTCTTTTCTTAACTTGGGGCCTATGAAGTTGGTTCAAACTCTATTCATTTTATGCTAGCAGTTGTACATTCTCGTAGAGATAAATTTGCAGCTTTCCATACGTGAATTCACAAGCAAACAAAACTTCCACAAGCAATAAACCACAAGGGAAGCACAAATCAACAATGAACAAATCCTATTCTTTTTCCTTTGCAGACCACAAGAAGCATTTCTATATAGCTGGGCCTAACCACATATACAAAAACTATGTAGCTTCAAGCTGCCATCATGCTATAGCCACTTTCCAAGTTCCGTGGATACCAACATCACAAAAATTAATAATTCCTCAGCTACACCTTCCCTTTCTTACCCTCTTTGCTTCCGATCATATATGTACATGGGCCTGAACAAACGCAAAAGCTGTTATGGATGCATTTACAAGAAACTGTCGACACAACATTTCTGCTTCCAACGGTCTTATCCTGCGGCCGATGGAGAACCTGGCACTTTCACAGATGAAGTCGTTGCAGTTTGATTCTCGGTCGTTGTAGCAACAACACTATTGCTAAATTCACCCTGCTGCACTGAACTTCCATTGTCGACTGAGGTAGATAACTTCTTCTCCTGTTCCTGGAAATACTCAGTGGCAGCATCATCAAGAAACTTCATCAGCCTGCTATCTGAACCAGGTGACAGCTCTTCCTCTCGCTCTGGCTGGCTATTCAGGTCAATTTGGCCCTTAAAAGGTGATGATGTAGATGATTTTACCTTAGGCTCATCATCACAACCCTCAGTGATCACCTTTTTATTAGGGTCATCTTCCGGTGATTTTTCACCCAATAGAGGCTGCTGCTGCTGCTGCAATTTGCGTGTAGTTTCTGCTTCTTTATCTGATTGCTTCTTCTCACGGCGCATCATTAAGGTGTGGAAACGGCGTTTTACTGTTAGGCACACGTTACATGTGCATGTCTGCTTGTGTTTCGGGCCCTTCCCACTTGGAGGTTGAATACACACAATGCATGTACATCCCGGTCTATGGCGAGGGTGCTTAGTTGTGGCCTGGCTTGCTGGTGTTGCCTCATCCTCACCTACTATAGCTAGATTTGCAAGGTTGTCCAGTCCCTCTGAGACTTCAACATTATCTAGGTCCTCTTTGGAAGCCTTGAATTTCTTAGAAGCTGCTGCCCAAATACAATCACAAACTGATGGAAAGTTTGACAATTTGAGAACCAAAAATACAAGCGTCGCTTTTATTAAAAATAAAAACTACAATGTTGCATTAGGATTATTTTCGTTTTGGGAGTGGAAATAAGCATAGGGATGATACTCTTTATGTGAAAATAGGAATCATCCATTCTTACTTACGTTCACATTCCCCCACATTATGCTGTTTTTCTTAACCGTTTAATTTTATGGGAATGAGAATGGGGTAATAATGTGAGGAAATGGAAATAAGGGTTAAAACAAGAATGTTCATTTCAAGTACATGCACTTCTGTGAGTGTGATTCCCAGGCAAAATCCTCCATACGCTACCTAACAGAATATCATTACTCAAAGTGTGTATGTTGAGGGAAGATATAGCAATAATAAAAGAATCGCAGAAACTTCTGTCAAGGGATGATCTAGCACAATGCAAAACCATGAACCTATTTGGACTAATTCAAGCCATATATGCTTAGGTGACCTTTGGACATGAGAAATATAAAACCTAGGAATGTTTCAAGTGATTCATACCTGAATTACAGGATGGTAACAAATCTTCAAGCTGTTCTGAGGTCAATTCTTGAGCTGTTGAACACAAAGACCTGGTAGCAGAGAGTGTGTTGACATGTTTTATCAACAGAATCACAAAATGAAAGAACTATACAACATTTCATTCTTTTATTCTAATAGAAAAGAGAAAGATAAAAGGCAGGGTTTATCCATACAAAAAAGGGGGAAGAGTCTATGTCAGCGTTTTATAAGAACGGTAACTTGTTCTTCTGACTCCGGTGAGATTGACATCAGTATTGGATCCAAATTTTAAAAGGAAACCAACAATATTTAACATCAATTAGCAGGGTGAGCTTTCCTACTTATTCTACTATTCAAACTCACACAATTGCACCCAAGGGTATAAATGGGTAAAAATGACCTATGATTTACCCTTAAAAAGTGAGGTATTCCAGACTCCAAAAGGCCAAGAACCAAAGAAAATATGCAGAAGGCTGCAAAAACCAAGATGCAAGTCTATCGCCGTACCTTTCTGGATCCCAAGAGTTATCAGAGCAGGTCCATCTTGGGGGAAGGAGAGCATTTGCTGGCAATTTGCGCCACTTATAACAATCCTCACATTGAGCCCATTGAACCTTTTCACTAACAAAAATTAAACATAACATCAGTATTTGCTGACTCCAAAGTCACGGGACAAAAACCCAAATGTGACGTTCACAAAATCAATATCACCAGACTGGATTTCTTAAGTGATAGCATGTCAAGATAATCACATAAGCTAAATACATTACATTATATAGTGCACGCAAAAGGGATTTGAAGTAACTTTGAAACCAAATGAGCAAAATACAGCCACAATATTCAAGCGAAGAAACTACCAAATTTGCAAACCCCATTATCTTTGATTATTTATGTACTATCACATAGTGAATACTGAATAGAGATAATTCAGAATCCTAACAGGATCCCAGAGCATCCAAAACAAGTGTTTTACCCTGTATTGTCAGCTCCAAGAATTGTTGGCTTCCCAAGTACTGGTGCGCCCTGCCATGAAAAATGTCAGGTCTACAAAAAGCAAAACCCCTCACTAAGCTATGTCTAAGTTAGAAAGGAAATACATGGGGAGAATGATAAAATACAAAATTCAGAGATGAGAAATAAAAATCTAGCAATATACTGACTGGTGCAGTTATTCCTTACAATGCTGGCCTTAGCCTTACAAAATTTGTAAAAGCCATACACAGGCTAATTCTAGTTCACACGCCTCAATTTTGGCATATGAAAGGCATAAAGTCCAGTCTGAACAAAATTGTAGGTGACATTTGAACATATTGGTTATCCAATAGCAAGATATAATGGCGATAAAGATCATTGAAATTGTCACAAAATTTTCTAGGTGCTTTGTAATTGTACAAATTAAATGGTTAGTAAGGTTCTGCTCTCAGCAAGAAATGTATATTTTCATATATTAAGTCATCACAACCCTATATCGAAAGGTAACCAATGGTTGTGAGAGAAATGGCAGGTACTTAGTAACTTAGTATAATTAGCACCATGTCACTAGTTCTAATCCACATACTTGTGCTTAACATTTGCCTATAAATAAAAGGTAAGGTAAGCCATGGTTCATGTAAGAGGAACTATGGGTCAATTACGTGATTTAATTACCAGTTCAACTCGCAAACCAGATAGTAGAGTCAAAATAAGAGTGGGTTGAAGGGCTTACACTAACCAAAACACCTCTCAAAGTACAAAAGTCAAAGTCTAGTACATGCAATATAATACAGTTACTGCAAACAAGGATGAAACAACAAAAAATTTAAGATCATATGCCAGGGAACTTTGAAGATAGCACAAAGGAGCAATTTTGTGGCCAAGCCACATATGTAATAACCTTTTCTGGAACAGCATGGCTACAGTCTTTGAGAAAAGAAGCAAATGAAACAGCATATAACAAGTTGATCATACATTATTTTTTGCAAATAAGAACAAAATTTTCCTCTGTACCTCATACTCCTCGAACTCAAATCCTTCAATCACTACAACACTTGGAATGTGGTTGGGAGGGGGGCGCAGCAATCCTTGGGCTTCTTCCCAAGTTAGCTTCAGCTCTATCATGTCTTCATTATCAATTCTTAGGCGCTTACTCTTGAGAGACAAGGCACTGTTCTTTCTCTTCCTAGGGCCAGAAGATTTAGCTTCAAGTGTTTCCTTGGCTATATATCCAGATTTATCTACTCTGGACCATGAACTAGGATCTGCAAATTCAACCTGGTTGACAGAAGAAAACCAAGTGATCTTGACCTACCTTGTAAATGAAAAATGACTAAAGCAACTACACCAGTTTTAGTTCAAAAATACTGACATCTCCATGCGTAGTAATTCCATTTCCACTTCCAGTTGTTTCGTTGCCCTGTCAATAGATAATAGCATATAATTATGAACAATTTTAGGAAAAACTAAACAAGTAAATAGGCCAAATATTATGATAGACTAAAATCTCAAATAGAACCAGAATGTATTACGATTTGCTAAAAGCTCAAATAGAACCACAATGTTTTCGGAATTATAAGACGGACTCTTCTGCAGAATGTTGAACATGCTTCCTAATAATAAAAAGAACATATCTAAATTTCCTACTACTTTTCTATAGTAACCTGCAATGTGCAATTTTAACTCTTTTGTTGAGACCACCAGGTTGTTTTCAAAATAATAATTTTCTAAAAGGCCTAGTAACCCCAATTAATTTGGCTCAAGAATCTCAAGCCATTTTTTCTTCTGCAGCATGAAGTCATAAACTACATCTGAGTAACAGAAGTATATCAAAATTGTTTCAAAGAACATGCTTTTTAAAGCTGATCAGGAAATGATGATATGAAACTTTATCCTAAGCAACATCATGGGGGAGGCCTAACTATGTGCTAAATAAAGATTAATAGATGACCATAACTAAATGCATGTCGAAATGACATGGAAGACTGATAATAGAAAAGCTCACTTTATGTAAAGCTCTCGGAATACATCCATTAGCTTAGCCTTTAGTATGTAGTAAGATACATTGCAAAGTTATGTGGTCATTGTACAAGAGAAAACCTGATCAGATGGTGTAGCTGAGGCCGCCTTCCTGAATCCCATTACCAATTTTCCTTCCGGCTGTAACCTACTAAATGTTACTGAGGAAGCAAAACTAACTTTCAGTTCCAAAACAAAATCTCTTAAGAGCATTACAAGCATTCAAAATGTCGTACATGAAGATTAGATCAATCACAGAAAGTCGTCCACAAATTCAATAAAAACGTATACATATGAACAAATCTGTGTAGTAGCATGATTATCATACCCAAAGAAAGACTTGACAATAAGTTGCTTACCTATATCACCTGCTTGCAGTTGCATGGCCTGTATACAAGGAGTTACACCCTCCAAAACATACATCCTGCTATTATTGTTGGGCCAGAATCGGAATTGAAATATCCATTCCTTTCCCTTCGCATCCTGTACCTTGAGGGGCAGTCCTTCAGGCTGAGAAATTGGTGGAAAGTACGCCTACATGATGTTAAATTAGTGATTATCAGGGAGGAATCATGAGAAACAATAACTAGCACATGAAACTCGGAGAGCATCTTTTGAAAATGAATGTCAAACAGGACTGCTAAATATGTGTAGAGAAATATTCAAATTTGAACGTACAAGGAGTACATAGTACTGTATGAATACTATGAAGAAGCAAAATGTTCGTAAGTTAATTGTAACAATTTCATTGGTTACTAGAATAGAATGCAAAAGCTTCAGTAATAGCAAAAATACTCCATCTCCATGCACTGTCCTAATAATGAACCATTCATCCAGTGTGCCAGATAAGAATAAGTTTATGTTATATAAAGGCATATAATTCTATCTATATAATTTTATTATTTGGATTTTTAGAATTTCTCTTCTGATGATCTCTCTTTCTGAAACTTCTCTCCACAACATTCCATGAATATAATTGCAGTAAACCGTTCAGTTAGGATATGAAGTTCTTTCGAGGAATAATATCAAACCAGACACAAATTTATGGGTAGTTATACAATTATTTCATCAAATTATGTCCAGAGAACAAAAACTGTAAGCAAAGCCTAGTATAAATGCACACTTTCACCTACATGAGGAAAGCAACAGTAGGTGACGGGTTGCATGTTAAAATAAAGGAAGCATGAATGCCAATATTTATTTGCCTTATCTTCTTTGGAAATTTCCTTTGAGCTTCAAGAAGCTAAAGGTTATTTCACAGCTGGGGAAATCAACACAGATGAACTTGAATATTAGCCACAATGCTAACAACAAAAACAGGAAATCAGGGTTGGGAAAAATAACCAAACATGTTTTCCATCTAATGCACAAAACTAAATAATAAAAATGCTGAACATTGCAAAAGATCACCTCAGCACATTTTTTTGGAAGCACTAAACGCCCAATCCGTCCAGCATCACTAGCACTTAGCATTTTCTCAAACAGAGGAGTGATCACAGAATTTGAACTTACATGTCGTCAAGGTTATATAAAATTTACAATAGAAATAGAAGCACAGGACAAGCCTTGAATTGAAAGACAGGTATAACTTCAGGGGCTAGAGCAAACAAGACAAGATTATGAAGAGAAATCATGAATTCAAATCTAGAAGGGTTAGAAACATATTTAAAACTTCTATTGAGCTCATAATTCAAGATATTAAGAAAACCTAACAGAGCTGAAGGGATACTCTCCAGAGATTAGCTGCAATTCTTGATCTGTTATCCTGGGCCAGTATCGAGGAAGCGATTGGTTCCTTCCCCTGGTGTCTGCTCGAGGCCTTCCATAGCGTGTTTGAGTTTCACCTGATGAGTCAACTCCACTATGTAGGTTACCATGTAATTGCTTTTTCAATGATGGAAAGGTTGGGCGTAGATGAGTTCCAGATACACCAATTTGACCATTTGTGTCGTTTGCTGATGTATAAGGTACAGGTATACCAAACTGTGGTCCAGATGGATCCTCCTTCAGTGAAGAGGATGTCTGAGATATATTCACACATGAAGTAGGTTGCTCGTCATGGTTGATACCTATGATAAAATGTCACATCAAATATGTCAACTAGCATGTTCATCATTTTGGTTAATACTTAATTTCCAGTATTAGCAGGACATGGTTACTCATAAGTATTCATCTGCCCAGCAGACACTATGGAAAATGTAATATTACCTGTTTTACCCTTCTCATATATTTCAGACACACCAAACTTCAGGCTTCCATCCATAAATCTTTCAGGGAAATTCTCAATTGTCTTCTTTTCCAATGAAGAGGGCAGAAACCGTTGGCTGGCATGAAATCTGTCAACTCCAGCTGATATATCAGCATCACAAGGAACTCTAGGAAGTGTTTCAGGCTGAGGAATAGAACTGAATAAACTGGGCGCTTGCCGCCATGGCACAGGTCCCGAGCCTGCTAACTGATTCCAGTTCTTCGTAGAAGGCTCTTTAAGTCTCTCAGAAAGAGGTATATGAAAAGTCAGAGAAGGCGGCCAGGCTGTGTTTGGTGCCTGGATGTAAAGTTCAAACATTTTCACTCTCTTGCAGAGGTGCATAATTATCGGTTTTGTATGCTATAAGTAGCAAAATAGCTGTAACTTCAAAAGCAAGAATGTATCTGGTGAAGATAAACTCTTTTCAGAAGTACTCCAAATAATTTCATATCAAATAAAATAGCACACCTCCAGTTATTTATTCACTTATTCCTTCCCTTAAATATTCAAAAGCAACATCTCTACTGAAGATAAAATCCTTTGGAAAAACTCCAAACAATTTCATCTCATATAAGATGGAAGAAATCTAGTTATTTATTCACTTAGGTCTTCCCTAATACATTCACAACAAATTTAGGCTGTCACGACTTTGATGGTCATGAAACATTAGCTTAGGGAATGAGTTGTATAAGTAATTTCCAAGTAAAAGAAGATAAACAAGAACCAAAATAGCAATATGCCTATTCGAGTAAGAAGAAAAATACACACAGAGAATGTACTATATAACTTTTAGTCAGTAACAACCAAATCCATACTTACAGAAAAGATATTTTTCCTTGCACATGTCAAACATTGAACTCCACCAGGATCCAACAATACGTATACATGAGCCGAAATAATACATCCACAGTGAACCCGCTGTAAGAGGTTAAACAAACCAAGGCATTAAAGATGTAGGATATATATGTTGCATATGAATAAAGGACAAAACGAAAACATATAATGACCGGATTAAATTTCTCCAGACCTTTCCACAAGATTCACAATTCCTCCAACCAGCTGTATTTGAATGAAAAGTTTCGCAGAACCTTCCCTCCTCATATGTAGAACTAAATATAACAAAAGCATAGTTAATTAGAAATCAACAGGGCAGCAAATAGAAACAAAGACTATTAGAAAAGGAATAATAGTATTACTCTATTATGTTCTAAATATAGTGGACAGTAAATAGGCTACTGATATGATCTAGAGCTCAAGTTAAAATTTTCAGATAATAACTGCCACTAAAACAATCAACTAAATATTCTTCCACGTGTCAATTGCTACAATGATTTTGTAATGAAACAAACAGTAAAAAATTAAATGATATATAAGAGTTTGTCATTTCTTGCAGCTTGCATCCCAGAGAAGACCTGGACCAAAGGTAACAGCTCTGTACTAACACACATTTAAGAGTTCTGAGCTGAATGTAAGTAAGATATGTTCAAACTTGAAAAGAAACAATAATTTAGCATAGTTGTTATCAAAATCACTCCTATAAATCTATCAAGGAAGATATGCTCACTTAACAGTGTATATCTCAAGAACACCCTAAAACAATCAGTGCCTTCTCATAAAAGACGAATTATTATTTTAGATTTCATATTAAAATGTCCATGAATTAAAAATGCTTTCAACTCCGATTTCCAGCCAATAAAAGCCATTGATTTCAATTAATCCAAATCTAGCGTACCACACATAAATAAATACACACGCCAATGTTCAATTTTCAAAAATTAAGAACAAGTAAATCCAATCTCCAGGTTCTCCACTACTACACACAGCACAACCATATCTTAAAACTCTCAAACTTAGTAAAATCGCCATATCCAAAACTGAAACTGCACACACTGAAAATCTCAACTATACCAACTCCAGTTAAGCTAAATCCCCTCAAATTAAATCCAAATTGCAAGGAAAAAACGTAACAACAGAAGAACCGAGCTAGAAACAACAGTGAAGGAATCGAAGTTAGTAAAAATTGCTTACGCGCATATGTCGCAGAGCTCGGCGAAGTCGCCAGAGTGCAGCCGCCAGCCCTTCCTAGGACGCTCCGGCTTCAGGTTTGTACAGTCGGAGTTGTAACAGACCTTGCACGACGAAGACGACATCAAAAAACAGGCAGCAGAGGCAATCCCAAACCCTAGAGCTCTAGAGTGAGAAACCGCAACGCGAGGATAGCGGAATGGTAGTGGTTGCGTCTTGATCTGTAACCATGCGAGAGAGAGAGAAAGCACTATATATGAATGAGGAGAAAGAGGTTGAAGAAGAGGGGTTTTTTTGGGTTTTAGAGAGGATAAATTAATAACTAAATAAATTTAATTATACAGGTATGATATGTGTGGGTTCGTTATTAGTGTGCTTGCTGTGAAATGATGCCTTTTCTATTGAGTTTCTTCGCTCTCTTCTCTACGCTTTTTCTTGTTTCTGTTTCGAAGCACTTTTTCTTCGTCGCTTGTCCACGTCATCAACTTGAGTATATTTTATCGATATATTTCAAATTCAAAGTTTAATTTGTTTGTTAACGTGACCATGCATGCAAAGCAACTTGAGTTGAGTTCGGTCACGTGTGAAAACAAAATGAAAAACGTGGCTGCTCTCAGATAAGAAACGAATAAGGGATTTCTTGACACGTGGATTTAGATATAAATATTAAAAGTAAATTATAAATACATACATTAATTTTTGCACATTTAACACATATTTATACAAACTTACGATTTTATTGAATATACATACTGACCTTTCAAACCTTAACAAATTTAACTATTCTATTAGGTTTTGAATAAAATGATGAAAATACTCTTATTTTGTTTTCAATTTTTTGCAAAATACCGCTCAACTCTAAATATAAATAACTAAACA
>JAYMSW010003022.1:0-12834 GCA_036897725.1 Erodium texanum | reverse complement strand
CAAGACTTCACCCGATGAACGAATTTTGCAGTGTCAAAAAAACCTGGCTATTGTCTCTTATTGAACATTAACTGTCCAAGCCGAGGCTGCAAGATTGATAGCCTCCAAAATATTGTTTTTACCTGGATCAGATTATCCCATTGTATAGCCTTCTAAAACTCTACGGTAAAACCTCCCGTGATAGTGTATCTTGAAAACTCTTATTATTCATGCATCACAAGGTTAATTTTTTGATGTCATATTAGCGGGCAAGAAGAAGAACTCAACATTTTACAACCTAGTGATAGTGCAGCTTTATTAATTACTATATCTATAAATTAATAAATATAATAGTCCTAATATTATTAATTTATAGAGGTTATACTGTAATACATAAACTAAAACAAGGGAAATTACAATAACACACAACTTTGACCTTTTATTTGGTAGAAAACTCTTAAAATGACTTTTGTTGTTAAAAACATACGGTCACCTTTTATAAATTACAAAAAAAAAAAAAAATAACGACTTCCGTCAAAAATAACTGTAACTTTACCAATCGCCGCCACCGTCACCACCTTTATCGAGCCTTGTATCACACCCACCAATTCCTTCCCCTTCTCCGTCTCCGCCAACTAGATCAAAATATAGTATACATTTATCCGGATCAGTTCGGTATATCAAGATTTGGTTCACTTGTTTATATATTTATATAATACAAGTTAATTAATATTACATACCAGCATGGTGTAGACGGGACTGTTTCTGATTCGGCAGATGGGGTCACCAAGTGTGTCCGTGAAGAGGAAGACCCGCTCGGCCGGACCTACCTCACATCTCCGCTCGAGATCTTCGAGCCTAGCTCGGTCGGTTTCGTCATTGTAGCTTCTTATCCTGATACTCTCGTGACGGTCCAATTTGCATGCACCACTTATCTTCATGGCACAAGAAGCTTAAAGCTAGCTAGACCATGCAAGCAAAAAAAAAAAAGTAGTATATAAACCTAAAATGCACTAGAGCTAGTAGCAACTACTACTACTCGAGAGGCTTATATATATATATATATAGGTAAATAAAATAACTAACTATAGATGGTAAGCTCTGAAATTGATGATATGATTTATATTGTGGCTGGGGGTGAGGAGGAGGAGAAGAGTGCGTGGCAGTGTTTCATCAACATCAACCTATGGCTTTTTCAAACAACAATAATTCCGGACAAAAGACCATTAATAATGCATTATGTGTTTTGTCTCTAGCTTTTGCCTTTCTTATTCTACTTTTACATCTATTTATTTATTTAAACAACTCTTTTCTTAACTTCATATTATACTTTACACCTATAGCTGTAATTAAATATATATTAGATCAAAAATCGAAACTAGATATAATAGACAGTTACGATCGAATTCGACTTAATTTTACGGTTGCCCACTAAAATTGACTTAGTGGTCAATACTGATCAATAGATTCTACTTATCTTCTTTAGATAAGAGGTTTATCCCAAATCACCTATTTAATCTCATATGCAAGGTATGGATAGGTTATGTTAGAACTGTATCATGAATTGTTGATTTAAAAAAAACCATTCTAATGTTTTATATTCTATATGTTAGAGTATCTTGGAGGCTTTGATTCGATGATAAGTTGGATGCCATAACGATGTATATCAAATACTCGAAATGAGGAAACATATTTATTATAATCGAACTAGAACTGAAGCAAATTATGAAAAAATCAATTATAAAAACATAACAATTATGTGATATTGTCTATATCATAATGAAGTGCTACTAAATTTACAAAATGATTAGTGTTTATACTAATGTCATCTTATATCAGATATTCTGCTTCCCTTTTTCGAAAAGCAAAGTACGAGTTACTATAAACCGTAAGATTTAAAACTTAACAAATTCATCGTGTTCGAGAGACTTGTCAACAATTTTCGATCGACAAACAAGATCAAGACCTATGTAACAAGATCGTGCGGAAGGAGCACTCACAACAAAATCAAAATCCACTTTAGGGTAACCTCGGGCTCACGCCACTCTAAGCTATCATCACATTACAGTTCCACGTACAGTTATGTGTCGTTGGCCTAACCTAATTCGTTAACCAAACAATTAACAAAAAACGATTAATTAACAAATCACTAGGTGCATAAAATCTTTGGATCATACACGTATAACAAAAATCCATAGTACACGTACCATACATTTTGTAGCACGAACATCTCAGCGAATCCAAAATAGATCAGATGCTAGTGTTTAATTTAATTATTATTAACAAGATATTTAGTCATAACCTGCATGATTGGCGGTGGGTCTAAATACGTGTATGCCGTATAATGCATGATTGATTAGCAAGATTAAGGAGTAATTAGGGTTTAATGATAGGACGAAACGTCCCTTTCCTTGAACACTTAGATTATAAAGATAACTTTTTTTTCCGGCTCGGCACTATTTTATTCACGATCTGTTTCTGCGTGTGTTGGTGTGTGCCTTTGAGTGGTCCCTTTTTCCAGACACTTAGATTCGAAAGTGAAAGTGAAAACCCCACTATAACATATATATATACACATCCAACCCCTACTCTTGATTTATATTCTCCTAATTCATTATTTAATCACCTTTTTTCTAAGATAATGGCATTACCATTAATCTCACTCTCACTTGCCTTTATAATTAGTACATTCTGAATAATTTTTTGCTCACTAACTTTGACGAATAGTTATTGGATATTTTTAACATTATAGTAATGCTTTGTGTGTTTTAGTAAATAATTAACAACATACGGAAAAGAAGTGAGGGAGTTTCTTTTTCCGTTTTTAACATAATATTTTCACAGGAAAACATCGATAACTAATCTCTAATATCATCGATTGTTACTCTTTATAGTGATTTTGAAATATAGTAAAAACTACTCGTAGACTTTAAAAAATGTATGGAAAATACCAGAACTCCCATTTAATATAAAATAATAAATTAAAAAAAGACGTTTGTCGAGTTCGTCTAAGTCACTCGAAAAACTCTTCTTATAAGAAAAATAGAAATTTTAAACTCAAAGAAAGATTTCAATTTTCTATTATTTTTTTGACATTCAATTCTACTTCTTTTTTTTTTTTGAAATCTTCAACTTTACTATTACTATTACACATATATTTTCAGCTTAATTAAATATTTGGGAGTAATAAGTCAAAGAAACTATTGTTTTTATGATAAAATGAGCTATGAATATGTGTTATAGTTGATTAATTATAACCGAAAACGAAGAGAATCTGATTCAATTAATTTTTTTTATAGGCTCTTCCTCCCTAACTAATTTTAGCCGTTCTCTCCTAGAGTCTCTTTCACCAGCCACTAACATTAGGAGGATGAGAGCTCTTCCAAGCTAGTTCTCCCCCTCTCTGGTTCTTTCTCTTGCAGTTATGGGATCCAGTCCATCGTGGGTTCTCTGTGCCGCCTCCCTTTTGTCTGGCTTCCTAACCCGTGTCATCCTTCCCAGCGGTCAGTTGAGTGTGGAGATCCGTCTTGAGGCAGTGTTTATTCGGGCCGTGGTTTTAGTTGCTATTTTTTTTTATTTTTATGTAATAAGGTGTTAGCTTAGTCTAGTTTTTCCGTATCGTGTTAGTCTGGTTTTTTTGTGTCAGTCTTAATCTGGCTTTGGTGTCAGTCTTAGTCTGACTTTGGTGTCGGTCTTATTAGTCTGGCTTTGATGTCAGGCTTAGTCTAATTTAAGTGTCAGACTTTGTCTACTTTAGGTGCTCATTTATTGCTTTTCAGGTCCTTTCATTTAGGTCTAGTCTGGTTGTAAGCGACACGTACGCGAGTTATATTCAGTGAGAAGCTGACTGTAGAAATTTTATTCCTACCAAGCCTAGATTTGTAATGGCTTTTACCTTAGTAGTTTCAATAGTTATTACATATATCTCATAATTGATATATAATATATGTTGCAACCTTTTTACCAAAAAAAAGTATCATTTTTTTATGGACTTGGTTAGACTAATCGTCAAAGAACTGGCCGGATTAATTACCACCCAAGAAAAATGTGTCCGAAAATTTTGAAGGCATTTTTAGAAAAACTCAACTGTTAAATGTGTAGTTATGGGATCAAGGGACTAAACCCTACAAAAGAGACAAATTAAGGAAATACAAAATCGACATCTGGACGATGACGTGGCAAATGAGAGGCGAAACGGTCACGGAACCTTGTTAAGAAGTGTCGCTGTTGTTAGTGTTAATTAATAATTATTGAGGTTGGAGCAACATTCCTTTTGCTGTCATTAACCAACTTAATTCCAACTAACTCGCTTTTCTTCTTTCTCTAATCATCAGTTCTCCGTTATTACAGGGCTATATTATGACACGTAACCCACCCCAGGAGGCCCCACCACTACCTAACATATCCATTTTATTTCATATCCTTTCCGAACCAAATCAATCTTAATTGTTTATTTTTTCATTAAAATCTTCTATGCAAATACATATTTTAATTTTGCCTCTTCAAAATAAAATAGGTGAGGTTCTTCCAATGGTAGGACGCGGACATATCAATGTATCTGGTGGGGAATACGTAAGATATGTCATAGTTTGATTTATTTTGAGATATTTATCTAGAAATAATACCATTATTTGTTTACATGTTATATTGAGATTTAGTTTTGTAAGTGTTAAGCAACATCAACGGTAACTCTGAATTGACATCGTCACATCAATGCATGTAGAGTCATCTGTAAATAGTAGCATTAGTGTTAACTATGCCACAAAGTTAATGGTAGTTAGGTTGTCATTGATGCATTATTGTTTATTAATAAATAAAAAAAGAATAGAGAGGAGAGAGGAAATGTGAGAAGGAGGTAGACCATCGGTGGTTGGCTTCTGCGCTGACCCTAGTGCTAGAATTGACACCTGTACTAGCTTAAGGTTGGCCTAACACCGATGCTGGACAAATTTAAGCAAGGTTAGCGCCTGCGCTAGTCAAGGCTGACACTGGCTAATACCGGCCGTTAACCTTGCCCTGCTATATTTATGACCACAACTACTCTTAAATCTTTAGCTATATTAGAATGAATAGCTAGAATCTAATGCTAAAAGCACTTGAACTTTGGTCTTTATGATCAGGATTTGAGTCCCAAAGGCGGTACCATTTATCCCATTTCTTCATGGGCTTTTCTCTCCCACTTTTAGTAGGTCTCTCTCTCTTACAAAAAGGTGGGGTCAAGTGACATTTATGAACTCCTTTCTACATAAAGGTAGTTCATAAGAAAGGTTATTTGATACGTCAAGAAAGTCAAATAGTAATGCCTCCTTACTTCTACATAAGTAAGAGATTCTTACCAACACACTGATACAATGAAATTGTCGTATAATAAAAGAATCTAATACTATAAGTGACTCTCCACCCTATCTCTTTCAACTAATAAGTTCCATAAGAAACTCTAGTGAAGCATGATTAGATAAAGATTATCTAATTATATGAGACTTGAATGTTGAATGATAAATGAACACTCGAATCATATATTATGTTGGTCTAAATTTAAATTTGGATTTTGGAGTAGTCTACTTGAACGGATGCAATATATAAGGTACGTGAAGTCTCAATATTATTGGTAAGCGTATATATATTGATGATCTGATTATTACAAATTCGACACTGAGTGATATTCTTGAATTTAAAAATCAAATGAAGATTTTTTTAGTATGAACGATCTTAGATTGTTGAGCTATTTGTTGGACATTGGGGTCAAACAATCAGCTCATGGGGGATGTCTTTATGCCAAGCTGGATATATATCGAAAATAGTTGAGCAATCAGACATGGAGTGTCATTCATGTCAAACACCTATGGGGAATCGTCTGAAGCTGAGAAAGAACATTGAAGATCCTTTAGTAGACGCTACCATATACCGAAGCATCGTTGAAAGCCTGTTGTATTTAGTAACACAAGACCGGACATTACATATGCTGTCAGAATTGTGAGCAGATTCATGGAGACACCGACAACTCAACACTTGATTGTTGTGAATCATATTTTGAGGTATATTAATGGTACTTCAAATTTGAGTTGTTATTGTGAGATAATGGGCAGAGTAGAACCAAAGCCAGTTGGTTACGGCAAAAACGATTTAGGAGGTGGTGTGGATGATAGAAAAAGCACAACTAAAACAATTTTCTTTCTTGGATCGAATTTGATTGTTTGGTTGTCACAAAAGCAAAAGATTATGACGCTTTCTTCTTGCAAGGCGAAACATATTGCAACAACAACTACAATCTGTCATGGTATATGAGTCTCTCGTCTGATGGGAGATTTGTTAAACAAAGAACCAGAGAAGTTTAGGTTGAGAGTTGATGACAAGTAAACTATCTCTTTGTCCAACAACCCTATATATCATAAATAGAGCATACATACTGATACAAGATATAATCATTCAAGAGTGCATCGATACAAGAATGATAGAAGTAAAGCATGTTAGTTCAAAGGAGCAACGTGCAGATGTGTTGATAAAGACTTGTGGAGATGTCAAGTTTCTTGAGATGCGATAGAAGCTTAGAGCGATAGATGTAAAAGTCATATAACAGAATTAAAGAAGTGATTGTTGTTTTTTCAATCTTGTTATTAAAATAATATATATTGTGGGTAATAAATAAAAAACATGTGAAAAGAGTAAAAATACTTGTAGTTGGTGTAGATGGTTAAAAATCACCACAAATCTTGAATGCCTATTGTCATGCATTGTAGTTTGTTCATCTTGATAGGTTGTTATGGAGCTCTATAAATAGAGCAAGGAAGATGGCCAGAAAACACAGTGTGGTGTCTGCAATAAGATTTGCACTCCTCCTTTAGAGTTGAGTATCATTTTTATTTTGTTCTCTTTTAGTTGTTGTAACACTTTGTTTTAACATCGTGGTAGTATAATTGTTCGTGTGAATTATTTTAAATGTTTGTTTCAACAACTGACATCATAGCCTAGGTGATAAAGCGATAACATGAAGCAAGTCATTAGAGAGGACACCCGAACAAGGCGACAACAACACCTTATCGACAAAATCACCGGGGAGAGGTGGTTTGTCTATGACATACCTCATGTTAACTAATAACAATTACAGGGTATATGTCATAAAGATGAAGATCCTAATGCGAGCATTAGATGTATGGGGGCGATTGAAGGCACTTCATCAGTAAAGTAGAAAAATGACTAAGGTACTCTCGCATTCATTTCTCAAACTATACCCGTTGACGTAATGTTATTCATTGTGGAAAGAAAAACGATGAAAGAAACCTTGGAAGCCATTTAGGAAATGTGCATCAAAGAGAATCGTGTGAATGCGGAAAATATATTGGTCCTGGAACAGGATGGAGGAGCTAGAGACGATTGATGGATTTCATTTGAAACTCACCAACAAGGTGAATGAGATACGTGCTCTCGGAAGTGAAGTGGCGGGAAGTACCATCATTGAGAAGTTGTTCCGTTCCGTTCCGTACCCGATCGATCTCTCTCTATCGTCGACATCATTCAACATTGGAGTGATATGTCCAAAATGTCCATGGCAAAAGCAGTAAGACATATTATTTCTTGTTTAGTGTTTGTTTCGTTAATCAAGCAAACACGTTACAACAAACATTATTTTTTAAAAGTTCTGATATCCAACTTTATCAGATCATCTACTTAAAAATAAGTACGGGAATCACATTAAACACATACAAAGAGGTGGGTTACCCCCTCTTGAACCCACCTAACAACTCTATGATCATCACAATTGAAGACATATTCAATAATGTTTATTTTCGTCAATCAGATCAGTTTTAATAGACGACACTCTTTTTAATTAATCACTATTAATTTGACTAATGAAACTTAAGAAATGTCTCGTTTTCCATCAGATACGAAAGAACATCACTAAATCTATATCCATTACATTTCGTATGTCTTGTCGATTTTTTGTAAAAAGTATGTGTCAAGAAACCCCTGAAAACAATTAAAATTACAAAAAAGACCACCAAGTGAAAGATTGGACAAAGATTATGAATGGATCGGCCACAAGGTCCTATGTGATTCGTGGATGTGGAGGAGCTCATGAGTTAGTGGTGATCTCCTTTTAAAGACATGTATCATTGAGAGATGATATGACACATTTGGGCTGGATTAAGGCATTAATGTTATAGTGATCATCATCAACCATTTCTTTGTGTGTTGTGTTTAATGTGATTTCCACTAATGAAAGTGGGCAAATTGGGTATTCACTATCAACTCTAATTTTTGTATATTAGTTTAATATTTTTTTTATATAAAAATCATGAGTTGAACATCAAAGAAAATAAATAAATGTTTGGGTGTAAGTCATGGAGTTTCCAAAAACAAAAACTTGCTAAAAATAGAAGATACAAAGAGCATGAGGATGATTAAATAATGTTGTCCAAATCAATGAGAGGAAAAGCTAATCTAGAAGGAATCTTTTTCTGCCCTCACAACAACTCTATTGTGAGATTCTACAGAAAAAGAAAAGCATGATTATAAAATTTCATAAGTTTTATCTTATGATTTCATTTGAAATATGAACCTGTTTCCCACTCATAAACCCACTATCATCACCTCATTACACTAAATATATAAATATAGATTCCATAAAACATCTTTTTATTTCTTATGATTTGATCTTGATCTTATTGAAATGAAATGAAATATTTAAGATGAATTCCTGTAAAAGGGCTTGAAATAGATGGGCCTACATCAAAATCCACAAGGCCCAAATTGTGCTTCCAAACAATGATGATTTATTCTGACTTATATGTGCTTGTCATTTTTTTTTGTTAATCACACTAAACACTCATTATGGAACTTTAAGAATTGGTGATGTACAATGTAATTAATTTTAGAACCACGATGAGAAATACAGTTAGTCTTATCTGGTGATGTCTATATCCGAAAGACTAGGGTTCAAGTCCCGACAACAAATTTTTGTTCCTCAAACTTCACAGTATCACTCTCAATGTCTTCTCCTCCATTGCTTGTTTTGGGTAACCTGGAATGAAGATGACATGATAGTAAAACACAATACCAAAAAAAATTATCTTTCATAATTCATTTTCACACTTATCATTCACTGTTGCTTTACCAAAAAAATACATACTACAGTTCTTGCATAAGCCAGGGCAACTTCTGCAACTGCAAAGTCACTGCATTACCATATTACTATCACGCTACAGTCAAGTATCAATTAACGATACATGAAAATGACTCATCAGCCAGAGGTAGAGTCTGGATTTTGATCGCTTTAGAGGCCTATACGTTGAAGTCAGTCAGTTCCCTGCAATGAATATTGTTCAATGCCCTTCAAATGTCCCATTTGAATACTCTTCACCTGCACCACCTTGAGTTCCATTTGATAATCGGTTTGTACCAGTGGAATTTGAGTAAGGAGAGTATGCAGAAACAGGGCTTCCTCGTGAGTACCGATTCTGTGCTGCTGTTGTACTTCTTGTTGACTTGAGACGAGCCTTTCTACCCTACATCACATACATTACAAAAAAATTGATGATTGAGAAAATTTAGGGAGAACGTCATTTTTCTACACCCAGCATGACACCATTTTCGCTTAGCGATACCCAGAATTGAAAGTTTTTTTTTTAAGATACCCCAAATTCATTAGAGACTCAAGTTGCCCCATTCCCTTAAAATTTGATTTTTGTTGTTGTTGTTAAATGACCGAATTACCCCCAAACACAATTTACTACAGAATGAGGCAACGTGACACCAAAATGAACTTAGTGTATCTTAACAACATCCTTCAACCCTGCTTGTAGCAAAGTGAAAATGGTGTCATTCTGAGTGTAGCAAAATGACACTCCCAAAAATGTATTCTGGGTGTAGCAAATTGAAAATGGTGTCATTCATTCTGGGTGTAACGAAGTGACATTTTCCCACGAATTTATCCATGTAATGTAAATGCATAAGATCTTGTTTGGGAAGATGATCACCTTTCCCATGCATTTCTCTAGATGAGGAGCAAACCTTCCGGCCATAATTGATCTACCGCAGTTCATGCACTCGAAGATCTCACTGGCAACAGGAGGATGAGTTTGCCCAAATATGTCAACCACATATTTGCTATTTGCTTCGCCACTATTGCTAGGATCGGCTACCCTTACACGGGCGTGTGCTGAAAGCTTTATTTCTTCTTCTTCATCTTCTAGATTGCGGTCAAGGCCCAACCTTGCTATTCGGTGACACTCCGATGCAACATCAACAATTATCGAGTCAAGGAGATCCCCGAAACATTGAGATGAAAGCTGCAAGCATATCCCCAGAAAAAAAAATGGATTGTGTCAAATATCTTATAGAATATATTATCATCTGGACACGAAATCTTGATAAAACATGAAAAAGATGATGGGAGAAGATAAACACCCTTAGATTCTATCATACATTTAGTAACATAGTATAGTACAAAAAATATTGCACAATCTTGGAAACAGTAGTTGGAGACATTTATTCAATTGATTGAAGCACTATGACTTTAACTTTTTATTCAGAACAGATAATTTTTTGATATGACAAAGAGCAATATGAAATGTGGAAGTAAAGAAGAGATAGGGTTCAGGGAGCTTCCATAAACTGATACCTGAGCATGAGGAGATGTATTGTCATCATTGGACCCAGCCATTAGTCTTTGAACAGACGTGATAGGCTAAAATGTTGAATTCCAATGCAACAGACAATTAAACCCAGAAAAGTTCTGCGACTTTGCATACAGAACACAACATAAACCTAAAAGAAATTAAGGAAATCAGCTCTTGGCAATGGTTGTTAAAAGAATCACAAAACTGTAATGAATGATTGAAGTAGCAATAACTCAGATGCATAAACACCTAAACCAAACAAACAAACAGATGAGTTTATCTCAAATTTCACATTGTAAGGGAACAACAAGATACAAGAACAACATCAGACATATATCAGAACCCATTTATCTATCATTCCAAACTCTACATCTATTATGCTAATTAGACACTTAGTTCCAGAAAGGGATCATCTTTACATTACATATACAAACTAAAAAGCTTGTCATTACCCGATATGTAGATAAACAGTTTTCGCTAAATCATTACCTAAATTGTAAAACGACTGACAATCAAGGAAATTCCATTTCATGATTCAGCTCAAAATCGGACATAACCTCCGCACAAAGACAATCAATATGCACGAACGACTACGTTCTTATTTCAAGCGGAAACGACGAAATTAGCTGCACTGAGAGAAGCAGAGTGAAGCTATCGATAGAGAGAGAGAGCTCTTACCGGGAAATTGATGGAGAGAGAAATCAAGAGTGCCTCGATTCTGAACCGAGAGAGAGGGAAGAAGAAGGTTCCTCTTCGTCTCCTGCAACTAATAATCACCTGCAACGCGCTACACAACAGCACATCACCAGAGCCCAATCATGTTCGCCAGCTGATACTTACTAAACGTCGCCGGATCACAGCGCCTTGGCATTTTGGTCGGATAAAAAAGCCCAATGAGGTAAAGTACTAGCTTTGGGCCCATCCGTTAAGTTGTGAGGCCCATTATATAACTTCAAACCAATTACATTTGAAAATTGTAGTCTTCTCATAAAGTCCGAAAATTACATAAAAATAACTATTTAAACATTAGATAAGCTAAGGGTAACTACGGTTACGTATCAACTTTCTGTATTTCATTTACATGAACTCATCCAAAATGACCTTTTGTAGGAGAAACACTAGTCTATCTTTTATAAACCTACAAAAAAAAAATCGCGTTTTCCATCTAATTTGGATGGAACAATTGAGAATTTTTGTCAACCCCTGGCGGTGCTGGCAACAGGCGATGGCCGGCAGTAGTGGCCGATGGTGGTGGACAGTGACGGCCGCTGGTGGTGGTTATGGGTAGGGTTATAGGGGTTTAGGCTTAGGTGGCAGGTCTAGGGAATTTAATGATTGTGAGGGGCATTTAAGATATTTTACATACATAGTAGGTTTTTTGACGGAAGTCGTACCTTTTTTTTTGTAGGTTTATGAAAGGTGGATGTGTGTCTTTGTCACAAAATGTCATTTTAGGTGAATGCGTATGAATGAAAGGTATAAGTGAGATTGACCAGTCGCTAGTCCGGTCGTCATGTATCCCCATTCCCGTGGAGTGCTCAAGTGTGTCGGTGGATCTATGTATGTTTTTATTTTTGTCTATGTTGTTGTATTTCGGTAATTATTATTAGTTAATATTTGTACCAGTTTTGGCTGGTTCTACTCTTCTAGTGTTTTGTTTGAATGTAGCTCCCAGTTGTGTCTTGTTTTGTTAACTTCATTTTCATAGCGATCTAAGTCCTTACGTGGCCTATGTGAGAGGCGATTGCTTTGTTCGATCACCATTATCATGCATATCTTCCAGAGAGATATAAAATTATAATAATCTTGTTATTAAAAAAAATAGAATATGTTAATAATATTTAATTAAAATTTTCTTTTCAATTTTCCGAATCCGAACTTTTGGGTTAGATTTTCAATGGTATCATTTGTTTCCAAAATAGAATAACACGTGTTGCTTTGTGGTTGGACAATGAAGAAGGGAGTCAACAATGGATCGTTGATGCCCCAATTGAAAAGACCAACGGCCAGCAATCGGGACAAACCGACCCCCAACAACCGATTTGCCAAGAGAGGCCACTCAAGAGCAGCTCATACTGATGCTCTTATCAGAACAATAATATCGAAGGTTAAGTTTATTTTTTAACGGTGTCGAAACATATACGATTAAAAAGTATCGATCATTTTAGGTGGTCAGCAAAATATATTGGTGAAGAATTTTTCCGTTTGTAATCCGTTAAATTTGACAGTTTTCAGACTA
>JAYMSW010003021.1:0-12836 GCA_036897725.1 Erodium texanum | reverse complement strand
AGGGCAGAGGAGTTCTGGCCCGAGAGTTTCTTGAGTTCTTCTATAGACTTTAAAGGGCAAGATTTTGAGTTCATCCCGTTCGGAGCTGGAAGGAGGGGCTGTCCTGGAATCAGATTTGCCACCGATGTTGTTGAGCTTGTCTTGGCAAAGACAGTGTACGCGTTTGATTGGTCGTTGCCGGATGGAGAAAGGGCTGAGGATTTGGACATGACTGAGGCTCCTGGGATTACGGTACAAAGAAAAGGCTCTGTTGTGGCCATTCCAACTCTATATAGTCCTGTTGCTGCTGATGCTTGAAGGGTGCCCATTTGGCTGTAGGGTACCCGTTCAAAAAGGCTTAGTGCATAAATGCAAGTTTTGATATATCCATATAAGCTTGCACCTACTTTGTATCTTACTTTTATATGTAGCTATATGTACCATGGAATAAAAGTGTTTTAAGTTTTGTATGTTTCTACTATATATATATATATATATATGTATATATATTGAAATACTATGTTTCAACTATATAGTAGTTAATTAGTGTATGTTCCTTATTAGGGACAAAGTTTTCAACACTGGTTCTCTTGTTAGGAAATACTCATGAATCAATTAGGGCACCCTACGAAAGCTTGTTAGACTAACTGATTGAGCAAAAAAAAAATTTTTAGATACAACAATTTCTTTATATTAAGTGTTGGTAAGCGGTTAAACCAAAATCTTAATACACAATAATTGTTAATTAAAAAAAATCACCCTAATAAATGTATGTAGTGTAAGTTTAAACGGATGATTTCACACTAATTATGTATGTCAAACCCTAACTCATCAAAAAAATAAAACTAATACTTTTAAATAGAGGTTTTAAGATATTTAGCGAGCACTATAAATCCACATATATACCTCTAATATGTGACTGGCTTAAAGTCACATGGGACAGATGTGGGCAAGTCCAATTTTAGATCATGCCTTGACTTCAAAGACAATTAAAGTCTATTGTGATATTTAAATAAACAATATATAGTATCTTAAAAATAGATAAATATACAACATTACTCGTGACGTAAACTCAAAATATCGTCCATATCTTAGACAACGTTCCCCTATTTAATCTGGTGTGATCTACATGATCCGATAAGGATGCAGTCGAGAAGAAAAACCGAGGAAGAAGGGAGATATATTGCATCACCATGGTTTTTAAGGACTTTGATGGGGCACCTATGACAAAAAAAATCGGAGTATAGTGTACATATTCGTGACGTAAACCAGAATATCGTTCATATCTTTAATAACCGTTCCTCCATTTAGTCTGGTGTGACTTACATGATTCAACAAGAATGCAGTCAATCGAAGAAGAAGGGAGATATATTGCATCACCATGGTTGTTAGGACTTTGATGGGGGCATCTAGGACAAAGAAATTGGAGTGTAGTGTACATATATTACCAAAGCCTTCATGCAATCAACAGTGGTACCTTGATATGTAAGCCAAGAAAATCATTCTGAAAATGGCTCTGAATGTGGTGACAACATTAGATAGTGTACATAGTTACATCACAAGGGTCTTTTGGGACTTTGTTGGGGCATGTCCGCGACAAAGAAACCATACGATATTTATTGATTACGTACGCAGTCTATGTAATCATGAACCATACGGTGTCGGTGATATTTTTCAGGCAGGCTTCGAATTTGACGTCAATAACTACGTGTTATTGTTACTGTCGGAATGAAATAATTGATAATTTTCTGAGTGGGGAACAAATAGAATAAAAGCATAAGTCGAGGGACCGAACAGCAAAATATGGAATACTGCTGTCACCGGCAGCAAGCACAAGCAAACAATAGCACACAGCAAAGAAGAAAGCTCGCAGCCGATTCGTCTCCATAGATAAGAACAAAAGAATATCCAAAGCGTGAAAGCTTTCCTGAACCAGTCTCTTCCTCCTCCTTCTATCCATTTATCGCCTGCGTCAGCTGAACTATGCTCGGTGCTCGCTGCTGAGGTACGGTCCTGATGTGGTCCTTTATTGATTTTTAGCTTCTTGATTTGGATAGGTTTTGTGGGTTTGTGTTGACCTTTGAAATTAGGGTCTGTCTTTGGTGGGTTCTTTTTTGTTGTTGTTGCTGAGTTTGTGATTTTGACTTTTTGGGGGTTTTGAACTCTGAACTGTACATTTTTTGAATTGATAGCAACATTTTCTTTTCAAGGATGCAAGCTGATGTTGGTTTATCGAATAATTTGAAATGTTCAGATCTTTCCTGCACTCGCAAATATTTGCTTAGCTTTTACCCTGTCAAGAGTGTAAAGTTCTTGAACCTTCAATTTCAAATCTTTTGATGTACCCAATACAGTCAATGGTGTTTCGATTCGATAATTGGAAAAAAGGAGCGACCTTTTGTAATTTGATTATCTAGTTGTTTCTGGTATTCAGAATATCCTTTTTATGGTCATTCAGGGTTCTCATGTTGGAGGTTTTGCGTTGCTCGCTCTTTACTGGTATGGTTGTTTAGCTTCATTCACTCTCTTAGAAGTTGCCAAAATCCAGTTGGAGTATAGAGTTGATGGGTGGGTTACTATCAAAAAAGGGGAGTTCAAGACGGTCTTCATCGAGAGGGTCTAGTTCACATTCATGGAATCAACAAAGTTATCCGTCATCAGCTTATGGTCAACCAAGTCAAGATTATGCCCCACAACATCACTATCAGCAACATTATGAACATCCACCTCAGAGCTACAGTGGCCAGGCTCCTGAGTCAAAAAGGAAGTTGGAGAGGAAGTTTTCAAAGATAGATGATGATTATAATAGCCTTGATCAGGTACACAATTTGCAGTTATGTGTATTCTTAATGTCTATGTCTTCTAGAATTTGCTTCGATTGGGCTTGTCTTAGGTTTTGAAGTTCTTCAGCTTATAGTTTTAGGAAGTAGAGGGCCTTATTAATAATACTTTAACATTGCCATGACAATTGTTTTTTTCTATTTATGTGGCTTAATGAAACAATTCATGGAATGCGAAGTTAAAATTACTGCTTATGATGGAATGTGATAGGTTACTGATGCCCTGGCACGTGCCGGCTTGGAGTCCTCCAATCTAATTGTTGGTATTGACTTCACAAAGAGCAATGAGTGGACAGGTTTGGTCTTGTCTGGTTCATGCATATTTCTTCCAACTTTTCTGAAATGTGCCTTGATATGTGACTTGCTTTGGTATCAGGTGCTAGGTCATTTAACCGGCGAAGTTTACATCACATTGGAGACGATCAAAACCCCTATGAACATGCTATATCTATTATTGGAAAAACATTGTCTTCCTTTGATGAAGATAACTTGATCCCATGTTTTGGATTTGGAGATGGTATTGCATTCGATAATCCATTTCA
Organism: Erodium texanum; assembly: GCA_036897725.1. Taxonomy (NCBI): domain Eukaryota; kingdom Viridiplantae; phylum Streptophyta; class Magnoliopsida; order Geraniales; family Geraniaceae; genus Erodium; species Erodium texanum. The sequence continues at coordinate 9,475 of JAYMSW010003021.1, read as the reverse complement.
TTATCTTCTAAGATTTTTTTTCTTAACTCTTATACCTCAAACATTGAGACTAAATTGTACTTATGCATATGCAGCATCAACACATGACCAAGAAGTCTTCAGCTTTTACCCAGATGAGAGATTTTGTAATGGATTCGAAGAAGTCTTGTCAAGATATAGAGAATTAGTTCCTCACCTACGACTTGCAGGTTCCACATTGAAACACTCGTTCCCTTAATCAAGATGTTCGGCACAATTAACTTGATTTTTTTTTTGTCTTTTTGTACTCACAGGACCAACATCATTCGCTCCAATGGTTGAGATGGCTATAACTATTGTTGAGCAAAGTGGTGGTCAGTACCACGTTCTGGTGATTATAGCAGATGGGCAGGTACAATTTACAAAACAAACCATCATAACTTGTATTCTTGTATCTTCTCATAAATGTTATCTCAGCTGATCACTGGCTGTCACAGGTGACAAGAAGTGTTGACACCGAGCGTGGTCAGCTAAGTCCACAGGAAAAGAAAACTGTTGAAGCAATTGTAAAAGCAAGGTCAATTTTTATTTGTATTTTCCAAGAATTTCCTTTTTCTTACCTGCTCTTCCAAAGCACTTTTGACATTCTTGTTCATATATGCAGTGAGTATCCCCTATCCATCATACTAGTTGGGGTTGGAGATGGGCCGTGGGACATGATGAGGGAATTTGATGACAACATACCTGCCCGAGCCTTCGATAATTTCCAGGCAAGCATTACTAACTACTTTCTGGGAAAGCTTCATTGTTCTTTGTTTATCTAAGTCAAATAATTAGGAAGTGTTTCCTTTTCTTTTTTCTAGTTTGTGAACTTCACAGAAATAATGTCGAAGAATATGGACCGGTCTAGGAAAGAAGCGGAGTTTGCTCTTGGAGCCTTGATGGAGATACCTTCTCAATATAGAGCAACTTTAGAGCTCAATATATTGGGGTGAGAGTTTAATCCCCTGCTGCAAGCTTGTAAGGTTTTAGGGTTAATTTCAAATAGCTATTGCATACTATATGCCGATTGCATAATTATCCCCAACTTTAAACTTCTACATCTAGCTTCCTGAACTTTCAAAATTTTTTTTGCAGATAGCTCTTTTTGCCAGAAATGATGAAAATGCCATTGACCTTGATCTCAAAAAAGACGTCATAACTACTAAAAACATTTTGATTAGATGTAGGAAACGGTTGAGTAGATGCAAAAAGACTCCTTAAAAGATAAAACTATTGAAGGACGAAAAAATGGTATTTTTTGAATTTAGGGTCAATGGCATTTTCGTCATTTTTGGGCGAAAAAGAGTTGTATGCAATAGCTGTAAATAACGTTTTAAATGTTGGGGATATATACGTTGAAAAGATGTATAGTACACAATAGTTGTATGCAATTAACCCAAGGTTTTATACCACTCCCAAAGGTTTTATCTTGATTGTTTGTTTATGTATCAGTGCTCATAGGGGAAAGGCTGTAGACAGAGTTCCTCTTCCTCCTCCTCATTATGGTTCGGATTCTCACAACCCTCCTAAACCTTCACAGTCAAGCAGTTTTCGTCCAAGTGCACCTTCTACTGAGGGACGTAATGCAGATATTGGCTCGGCTCCACCTGCTAGTTCCACTTCCGATAGTCATGTATATGCACTATCGTTCTATAAAATCCAATCTTACACCTTCCTTCGTGTTGAAGTCATTGTAGGGAGTCCTAATTTTCTTTTTGTATCCTCTGCAGGTATGTCCTATTTGCCTTACCGATCCAAAGAACATGGCCTTTGGATGTGGTCATCAGGTAAGAAAGTTGTTCTTTTATGTATTTTAATCGTTTATGCCGAATATAGAAGAAAGGTTTTGCATATGAGTTGAATCTTATCGTGTACTTGCAGACATGCTGTGAATGTGGACAAGATCTCCAATCATGCCCCATTTGTAGAAGCACCATTGAAACTAGAATAAAGCTCTATTGAGAGGCACTTGGTAACTTGTCATGGAAAGCTATGAACTTTCAACTTTGTATTGGATCATAGAGGCAAAGCTATTGTAAGGGCCAATCAGGCCTTGACCTCCATCTTGCATTTTGTAAAAAAAAAAAGTGGAAAATAATAAATAATATGGTATCATTTGTTTGTCAAATCTCTTATTTCTTTTCTTTGTGCTGTCTTCTATTTTGTTTTATTTTATGTCGGAATTGTCTTTGTTATGATATGATTAGTATAATATATACAGATGAGTTCAAGTACAGACCAACTGTACAATACAAAGTACAAATGATGAAATCTATATGTAATCATTATGCGATGTTGTAGGTTTCTTTAGGAGATGTGGGTTTTCATCAGATGATGCATTGATGCTAAAGGTTTCATTTTGAAACATGTAGGGTTCATATTATGCAGATGAACGATCCAGAAACTGGGTTTCATCAGATAATATTGTAGGAGTTGTATGGGATGATGCTATTCTTTCAAACTATTGACTGTTGTTTCCTTGTAGGTTGAGTAATCAAACACTAAGTACATATCATCTGATACTTAAAACAAATATCAAGTCACAGTCTCGAAAGAGATAGATATTAAAATAAAGCAACTATTCTGTTTTCAGCAATATGTGGAATGGACTGTTTCTTCTTGGACTATTATATACAGAGCTCATATCGATCCTCTGACTTTTGCCAATATGATGATGTGCATATACGCGTTGACTGCCAAAACTCTATCTCCAAGCAACCAGGAAATGATCCTGAAAAGAGCATTTGTGGATTCATATCAGGGATTGCATTGCTGCACTGATGTGCTCATCTTTATTTCCACAGAGAGTTCTATTAAAAATTAAAGAAAGACTTAGACTTGATTTTTATAATCAGGGTTTTATCGTTAAAGTAATACGAGGGAACTTTCTGTGGGACTCTTCAGGCATTGCTTCCCTGATAAGTCTCTGTACCAAACCTTCAGAGACTTCCATAACTATTTCTTTGCTGTTTCGTCCTTCTTTGGCACTGAAACTATATTGGTTTTGGATTGTTTCTTCTGTTTCAAGCTAGATGGGCCAAATTCTTGATGCAATGTGCTACCAGCCACAACAGTCGAAAGGCAAGTTGCTGTATGATTTTGCAATTTCTGGAAATGTGGAGGCCATTAAAGCTCTATGCAGGACGCAAGGTGGTTGTGCAGCCCTTGAGGTATATCTACTTTTTCCTATCTTTTTTTACGCATATAGCATCTCTTGTCTCTTGATCACTATTAGTAGTAGTAGTAGATGAATCATAGCCTGAAGAAGCTCTATTCTCTACGTGTATCTCTTGCATCTCTTGATTACCATTATATAGTAGTAGTAGATGAATCGTATCAAGCAGCTCTATATCACTTAATTTCTGCACAATCATGCCTCGAATTTATTTTTGTCTGTTCATAGAAAGAAGCAATCTTTAAGCTAAACCCAGAAATAGCTTTGTTAAAGTGATGTAATTTGGTATTGTTGTTGTGTTTTTGCAGTGGACTGATGGAGAAGGCAAGACTCCTCTTATTGCAGCATGCGTGAGTCCTCAAGGACTTGAAGTAGCCAAAGCACTGATCAAATTGGGAGCCAATGTCAATGCTTACAGTTCTGGCAAGTTTTGGATACTTTCATGTTACTATGATACCATCTAATACATGATTTGATGTTGGACCATTTTGGTTCTATATATTTATTTGTTTTTACCTTGAATTTCTCGGGCCTCAAGGAGGTACGCCCTTGCATTATGCTGCAAGAGAAGGATTGACAGAGACAGTTGAGTTACTCCTATCCCATGGAGGTATATCTAATATCTTCACCAGTTCTTAATTTCTGTATTGTATTGTATTGTGTTGTGTTCCACTGTGAAACAATGCCTGTAACTATTTTTTTCTAACGCCGTTTCAGCAATTGCTTCTGTGAGGAACTATGACGGTAAAACCCCTCTCGATGTTGCAGAAATGGAGGGTTTTAGCAGTGTGGTTCACATCTTTGAGGTATGTGTTATTGCTTAGTTCTTTGTTCTTGTGCTCTGACAATTTTTTGTTCTTACTGTTTATATCTATGAATTGCAGTCTCAAGAAAATGTAGAATTAGAAATGGCAATAAGTTCCTCCATTGAATCAGCCCAAGTTACTGAAAACCCAGTACCAGCAACAGCTCCTGAGACTGTAGAATCAGCAATGGCATCATCATCAAGTTCCTCCTCTCAGTCTGATATTGATGAAAACCCAGTACCAGCAACAGACCAAAACGATGAAGTACTAGAATTAGCAATGGCATACAGTTACTCAATTGAGTCCGCTGAAGAGGCTGATTTAAGAAAGGCCTTAGAAGCCTCCATTGAGTCTGCAATGGAGGCAAGAAAGAGAGTTGCTGCAATTCCATCGGCTCCACCTGTGCCGGAGGAGGTTCCATCAACGAGCTCAGGCTCTTCTGCATCTTGCATAATATGCTATGAAGCTCCTGTTGAAGGTTTGTGCAGTCCTTGTGGTCACTGGGCTGCTTGCATGGATTGTTTAGCTAAGATTGAAGCAGAGAAAAGGGAGTGCCCAGTTTGCAGAGGCAGGATTGATAAGGTCATCAAGGTCTATGGAGTTGGGTGAGGATCGAGAATCATATCAGTCATAAATATATATCTTAGAACATTGTAGTGTCGACTGAGTTTTTAAGTGGGTCGAGATTTGATATTGCAGGTGTTTGTGTTCTGAGTTGATTCATGATTAGTTTAGTTTGATTCGTAAATAATGTATCATGTTCTTGTCTGTAAATACAACTTTTACTTTGTTATGTAATAAAAGTCTCATCTTTTGATTTGATTTGATTATGTCAAATAAATGTGTTTATTTATTTATCTGAAAGTCAATTAGATATAGAGCATCGAGCTTGCAAATGAAAATAAAAATGGGACTATAGGTTTCTTTACATATTTGTTCTTCCACCGCTTCTAGCAACTTCGGTGCATTTGCCTCTTCACGATCAAATCAATACAAAACCCACCTGCTAATGCTTTGCTATTTTCTCTGATTCTTCCTGAACTCGATTAAGATTCCACAAAAGATTAGTTGCAGAAGTGGGTTTGTATCCCATAGGCCATAGCTGCAGAAGAAGCAGATTTGGATGAGAAATGACGATCAAAGCTGTGCCCGCCGTCGAAAATGGCCGCTTCATGGTGGCTGGGAAGGTGGTGCTCTCTGGGGTCCCCGAAAACGTCGTCGTCTCTGCGGCCGGTTGTGGCTCGGGTTTTCTCGGCGCAACTTCACCCTCTCCGAGTTCTCGACTTGTCTTCGACCTTGGTGTTCTCGAGTGAGCTCTTTTTGCCCTCTTGTATCTCTGCTTCAATGTTTCTGATTCTGGGTTTTGTTTGGCATGGTTGATTTGTATGGTGTGCTTGGTGGTCAATGGATTGTGTGATTGAGAGAATACCCAGAATTCTGAAGTACCCAAAATCAAAACTTGAGCTGGTTTGTTTTCATTTTCCTTCTCTGATTTTCTGGGTCGCCAAACAAACTATTATTTCTGGGCTTTTTTGGATGTTTCTAGTTTGGGTTTCAGAATTTCAGTCAACGTGTAAGGGTGTTTGAGAAACTCCTAAAGGAAAGTGAAGAAATTAGTATCCAAGCTTTTGTAGCAACGAACAAGTTATATTGACACTTAAATTCTATTATGATATTGAGAATTTCATATGTTATTCGTGTTCTTCGTTTCTTATAGATTGTGTTCACGTATGGGTATTACAATTTACAGGAAATGCAGGTTCTTGTGTCTCTTTAGTGCTAAAATTTGGTGGCTGATACCGCGCGTAGGAGAATCAGGAAGTGAAATTCCCATAGAAACTGAGCTACTTCTCCTAGAAGTGAGAGAAGAGTCTGATGTAGATGATGAGGCCTCTTCTAGGCCATCTAATGAAAACGCATTCTACATTCTCTTCTTACCTGTCTTAGATGGACAATTCCGTGCAAGTCTTCAAGGAACCTCAGCAAATGAACTGCAGCTCTGTGTCGAAAGTGGTTTGTTCTTTGTTCTTCATTTGGCTATCTATTCATCTATACTGCATAAATTTCTTTAGCTGTGTTGTGATCTTGATCTTGAGCTTGTTGGGTTGTTACGTTGTTGGATATTTCAGGAGATGAGAGTGTCCAAACCTCACAAGTGCTAGAGTCAGTACATGTAAATTTCGGGGACAACCCATTTAAGCTCATTAAGAATTCTATCAAGTATGTTTATCTTACTTTAGGATTATAGTTTCTTCTAACATCACCACTTTAATTCGTTTCGGTTTGAAAACTTGAGTTGTCATGTGATATCTTATGCATCTAAATGTAGGATATTGGAGAAGCATAAAGGTACATTCAGGCACATTGAGAACAAGAAGGTAACACAAGCTAAAATCTGTATAGTATTGATCTATATATCATCATTTCATCCCAAATGAAGCGAAGCTTGTGATTCTATCATTAGATCCCTGCACATCTGGACTGGTTTGGATGGTGCACTTGGGATGCTTTCTACACCGAGGTCAATCCACATGGAATCAGAGATGGTCTCCAAAGGTACCATGGCATTGTCATATATAAATGCTTCCTTAGTTCTTGTTACTTCAGTTAAAAGGTGATCCCGTTACTTTATCTTGTATATGGTGAATGATGTTCTTCTTCTTTAGTTTCTTGGATGGAGGCTGCTCGCCAAAATATATCGTCATTGATGATGGTTGGCAAGATACAGTACACGTAAATCAGTGAGTGTTTAATTTTCTTTCAGCTAAAAAGAACCTATTTGCTAAGTTCTTCTTCTTCTGTTGATAGGTTCTCAACCAGATTAGTAGATATCAGAGAAAACAAAAAATTCAAAACATCTTGCTTGGAGAACAAACGCATCGATTTCCATGAGTTTATCGGTTCCATCAAAGAGAAATATGGACTAAAGTAAGCATACAAGAATCAAGTTATATGATTCCTTTTTTTAGTGCTTTTCAATTACAAAATTATCGATGCAGGTATGTTTACATGTGGCATGCTCTAACTGGTTATTGGGGAGGGCTCTTACCATCATCTGAGCCACTGAAAAAGTATAACCCGAAGCTTGTGTATCCTATTCAGTCACCTGGTAACATAGGCAATCTCAGAGACATTGCCATGGACAACTTGGAGAAAAATGGAGTTGGGCTCATAGAACCCGACAAAATTCATGACTTTTACGATGACCTCCATGGCTATCTTGCAAGAAACGGAGTAGATGGAGTGAAGGTTGATGTTCAAAATGTGATGGAAACTTTAGGATCTGGTTATGGCGGACGGGTCACGTTAACTAGACAGTACCAAGAAGCACTTGAGCAGTCTGTTTTGAGAAACTTCAAAGACAATAACTTGATATGCTGTATGTCTCACAACACAGAATGCATCTACAGGTACGAAATCATATGGCCTTTATATATCGAACTTGAGAGGCAAACTCAAAATGTAACTCGGTGAAACTTCACTGTCAGTTTAAAGGTAAGTGCAGTTGCTAGAGCTTCAGAGGACTTCATGCCAAGAGAACCCACGTTTCAGACCTTGCACATCGCTTCTGTGGCTTTTGTCAGTTTTTTTCTGGGAGAGATTGCTGTGCCCGACTGGGATATGTTTCAGGTATGAATACGATTTCTTGCATATCATAACGAGTATAGAATCTGAGAAGTACTATATTCTTGATTTCAGAGCAAACATGGTCTTGCTGAGTTTCATGGTGCAGCAAGAGCTATAGGTGGATGTGCAGTGTATGTAAGGTGAGTTGCATGACATAATTTTTCTTCCTGCATCACCGGATGAAAGATCGACTTATATGGGTTTTATTCAAGCAAAGCAAGCAACTAAAATTTTCTTTACAGTGACAAGCCCGATAGTCATGATTTTGGAATCATCAGAAAGCTAGTACTACCGGACGGTTCTATCCTCAGAGCAAGACATGCAGGCAGGCCAACTCGAGATTGTTTGTTCATAGACCCTGTCATGGACGGAAAAAGGTAAATATTGTATACAAAATTGCATTATTTCAAGTGAAGCAACATCAAGATTATAATAAGTTGCATTTTCGGTGTAGTCTAATGAAAATATGGAACTTGAACAAGTTAAATGGAGTTATCGGTGTCTTCAATTGCCAAGGGGCGGGAACTTGGCCTTTGAAGGAGGGAGGCATAGAGCTCCCCTCCACTGCACCTACACTTCCTCCCATCTCAGGCCATGTTAGTCCTTCAGATGTCGAGTTTCTTGATGAAACTGTTGGTGAAGATAGGAACGGAGATTTTGCTGTGTATGCCTTCAATTCAGGTAAATATTTCATTCACAGTATGAACCCAAAACCAGCTTCTTGAACTGGAAATTCTTTGGATGCTGCAGCATCACTTTCTAGAGTGCCAAAGATGGGAAATCTTGATGTCTCATTGAGGACTCTACAGTTTGAGCTATTTACCGTTTGCCCAATTAGGGTGAGTGAATCCTGAATCAACTATGTGAATTCTTGTTTGTATAAAGTCTCATGTGAAACTTTCTTCTGAAACAGGTGTTTGGTGAGAACCTTGATTTTGCTGCAATAGGATTGCTTGACATGTACAACTCTGGTGGAGCTGTAGAGGCTCTGAGCTGTGTCGTCAATGGCACAGGGTGCACGGTAAGAATCAAAGCACGAGGGTTGGGCCGTTTTGGAGCCTATTCGAGCACCAAACCGAAATGCTGCTTGGTTGATGCTAATGAGGTGGAATTGGTATACAATGCAGAAGATAAGTTGTTGACAGTCGAACTCCAAGGTCAGTGCAGAGTCAAAGAGATAGAGTTTGTATACTGAGTAACAATGTGGATCAGAAAGTTTTGGGGATTCATAGGAGAGGAACATGATGTTTTGTGCTTGTGATCATTGTCAATTCAATTGTAGTCACTACCAGGAACTGAGCTTTGCAAGAATTAGCAATGTATATTTGATATCTTTATTGTGATTGTAATTTTGTTCATCAGGTATAAGATTAATTGTTTGACTGGTTAAACAAACAAGCTTTAAACAATGTAACACCGAATTATTATTAGGCTTATCCTAGTTGAATAGTCTCCTTAACCTTGTGTTTGGGGTGTTATGTTACCAAGTTATGACTTGTGACTTAAGTTACATCTACAAATTTTATTGAGTTGATTTAATTTAACTTCTTATTGATCCAATGTTATTCGATCAAGCTAGTATATACATACTAACATTTATATTAATATCACTGATTTTAAACTCTTAGCAACAAAAATAAGGGATTAAAAATGGGTTTAGTACAAAAATTATATTTTTTTGGTAAATGAAAAGTCTTGTTAAATTAATAAAATAATTTCAGAAACTGAAGACCAAGCATAGTTCACGAGTACATAAACAATGAGCACCCATTTCCTTCTCTTCTTCCTCTTATCCTCATCCTCTTTCTCTCGCCATGTCCTCAACGAGCAGCTCTATCTTCAAGACCTTGTCACTGGCGGGATCGTG
>JAYMSW010003020.1:0-12836 GCA_036897725.1 Erodium texanum | reverse complement strand
CGTTGCTTGCACTCTGTTCCTCCTCTTCTGCAGAAACTGCTGAAGCGACCTCTTCATCGACATGCCACCTGGACTCGCGCACGGCGGCGATCCCGTCGGCGTCTCCGCTTCCCTACTCGCAACCGCCAGGATCGCCCTCGCCTGAAACTCCGTCACGTCGGTGACGCACACCTTCCCGTCGTAGAAAATCGTCATCATCTGCGCCTCCTCCTGTCCCCTCCCGCCGGACTCCGGCCCCACCTCACGGCGGCGATCGCCGGAATCCGCCGCGGAAGATAGCGGAAGCAGCTGCAGCTCCAGGTTGCAATTCCTCCTCATTCTCGGGGATTTTTCGTAAATTGATGACTGAAATAAAGCAGATGAACTAAGAGGTGTCTGTTTGAGTTCGGAGAAAAATATGTGAGTTCTGTTCTGTTCTGGTCGGAACGGTTTGTGGTAAAGTTGTTTTTATAGGTGGTTGGAGGGCAAAACGGTCATTTCTGGAATTCTTTTGTGTCTTTATGAACACGTAACGCACGAAAAGTGGACAGATAAATGGAGGCTTGATGGAGGAGATGAGGAATATTATTTAGCACGTGTTAAATGATTTTTTTATTTTTGTTTCGGTGAGTTGGTACCGGAAAAATTAGCTTATTGGGTCTGAGCTGTGTAGTGGCATATCTGCAATTATACGTCATATATAATATTTTAGACATGTGATTAATTCATATTAAGTCCTGTTTCATTTTCGGATCTTTGTACGTATGATCAATTTGGTAAGCTATAACTGTTTCAGGATACACCTGCAGTTGAGTATTTGACTGTTCACTTGTTTCAACTTGAAAATTCAGATACTATGTATATATGTTCATATTTGTGGATTTAAAAAAAATGAACAAGTAATAACCTAATATCTGATTTATTATTTAGTTATTACTTTTTTTTTGTTGTATAAAAGGATATTAAATATAGCTGAATTCATGTATTTTAAATGTATGACTTTAATTCGTTGAATGTATATGAAATTTAGTATGATTATGAAAAAGATAATACATCATGTATCTGTATATATATTTTCAGATATATATGGTTATATCTTAATATGTGTTGATTTATGTCTAAGTCTTAATTTCACAACATACAGTTCACGAGTTTATATGTTTAAAATGGACGTGGATTGTCACCTCAATAGCATAAATTGTATTTGGCCAATCTAAATAAAATTTCAAGAACATAGAATATATTTTCTCTTTTTATATATTTTGAAAGGACATAAAATATATATACTCAAACGATCTATTTGTGTGGTATTGATAGATTAAATAAAAATGTTCTGTTTGTTTTTTAGTCGAGTGTTTATTTATAAATCCATTACTGTAACATTTAAATTCGAGTTTGAAGACGGTTGAATTAAATGATGAAAATAAGTCATGTTTGCTTTATCTATTTAAGCAGAAAAATAAATGATCAATAAGTTACTTAGGTGGACCAACTTGTCTAGTAGATATTAGATTGAAATTAGGTTTGGCAATTGAGATATTTTTGTCATGTAGAAATAGAGTCAGATGGCGTAACTCTATCTATAAAGATTCAAAAATAAGTATTTGATTTTGCTTCTATCTTTCTTGAAAAGAAAAAATTCTCTTCTTATTGTCAAAATATTAGGTATTGTCGTTAGATTTGCATACACGGTTAAATTTATCGAATTTTTTGTAATCCAGTGACAAGGGTTGATTTTTGCAAAAACTATAGGGAAATTTCGCACTCAAATTTATTGAAGTTCTATAGTTTTTTTTTTTTTTTTTTTTTGTATATTATGCAAATTTTATTGTTAGTTTGCAAAATCAAATATGCTCCATGATTACATTTTAGGTTTCCCCTTTATTTTTATTTAGATGACATTTCTACTGAAGATTTTTTCAGCCTTAGACAAAAATTAGATAGGTTTACCTAAAATGTTGAATAAAAAAAATATAAGACTTTGATTGCAATATTTATGTTTTTTTTTTTGAACAAAAATAAAATTGTCAATTTACATGAGATTAGTATTAGAAAAAGCATTTACTTAATGCAACATGTGAAAACATGAATATTGTGAAGAAAAAAAAGGCTTGCAATAAGTAACATTAAGTGGATAATCATTTCACGAAATTATGATCTTGTCATTAAATATAGACTACTTGATGTTGATGTGAAACTAAAAATGAGATATTTTGTTTCAATAATTCACATTCACTTAAAATAACATACATTATACGAAACTTGTATAACAACTCCTAACTCAAAACCACTTCTATGAAATCTATGGATTGACCCAAAAACATTTGAGTTCATAGATTTGATGAATGAAAATTTCTTGGACAATTGTAAGAAATGATAGAGAATTTCCCCTTTTGCGTGAAAAATGTGGAAATTAAAGAAAGAGATTTTTTTTTTTCAATTTATGGGGACCCTCTTTTGAAACTAAAACGTTTTGTTCCTACATTTTTTGGTCACAATGTCTTGGAAGGCAAGGTTGGTGGGTCCCCACTTTGGTCGATCGAACATGCTTGGTCGTTTTTTTGAAAGCTTGGTTTGATTATGGAAAGAAAATAATTGTGTTCGAGCCTAAACGATTCTCATTATTCAAATTCGGATCTCACCTTATTGATTATGATCTTAGGCTTAATGATTTGGTTCTCCATTACATATCTCTGTTTTTTCACTTATCGAGTTATTAAATCGAATAAACTTTGGTGTTTATAAAATCAAGAATTACGAGTTTTATGTACTTGCTTCCATCAAGTTACAATATTCTCCATTATAGTTTAGATAAGAGTAATTTGTCATATTGTCTTCAATAAATATTTTATTTATTTTAAATTGACCTTGAAATAAATAATTGTGTTGGCATGGCAGACCGGTCAAACCGTAGCATCGAAACAAACAACACCTTAATACTAATACGCTCCCCTTACTCTCATTTGACGAGCAAACCAGATTGGCACGACATTATCTCTTGGGCCACATGATTACGACATTAGGGTCGTGACAATAAGCTTTCAAATTAAAGTAAGCTACAACCAGAATAATATTGTTACATAGTAATCTAAACTTGAATTGGAGATGCTAACAAAAAGATTGTTTATCTCATCTATTTCAAAATTTGAAGCGTGCAACAGAGATTATAAACAAATCACATTACTATATTAAACAATAGAATGATACACACGTATGTAACATAAAATATTTGTTCTAAAAAATATACATATGATACATAAAGCATAAAATAAATAAACACTTACTTTTACGTTTGTGTTCTTATATTGCTATTAATGATTTGTATAGATTTGTACTTATGTCTTTTGGATACCATATAAACTAATTTAATTACTACTAACCTACAAAATTAATTATGTAACATCCTTGCTAATCACACGTCAATACTCGTTCCACAAGTTGTCGTGAGAGCAGCCTCATGACAATTAAATTAATAATTTAACAAATCCAAGATCAAGATGGGCCATGTGTGTATATTCTCTTCTCGATAAAATAACATGCAATTTCATACTAGTTCTATTTAAAATGATCGTGTACGAGTCTAAATATAATTAATTAAATTGTTATTAAAGTATAAAGAATCTAAATCAATAAATATAAGAATAAAGAACTATTTGTAAAAGTTAAGATCATAGTTTTAGTTGTATGAATCTAATTAAGTGACTTATTTTTAATAAAATTCATAATTCTTATCAATAATCTTAAATCTCTGTAATGTCTTTACTGATTATCTGAAACAGATCAAAAACATCATATTTTATCATCTTCAAACTATAAAATATTCTAAAGTAGCAGTTTGTCGATCATACAAGTTTTGATTCTTTTGGTTATTTTCAAATAATAAGCATGCTTCAAAGACACAAGTTGAGAATGATGGTACATTAATTTAAGAATTAATAACAGATAAAACATGGTTTTGAGTACTTTAATATGGTTTGTAAACTAACACACCATGTCGGTTTAGTAAACTAATACACATGTCGATAGCACACATGTTGCAATTAAAATGCCACTTTGGTTTTGCCAATATTGGTAGGTGACACATGTGCTTTCAAAAGTCAAAAGCAAAGTAAAGCACATATGGAGCTTGTTTTGTTGACTTTTGTTTCTTCACGCCACTTTAAATTTGTGCTTCTTTTGTTTTAATTAATTACATTTCTTGGGAAGGAATCAACACAACATGTTTAATGTTGAGTTAGTGTTTCATTTTCATCATTATTGTTTTGTGCTAAGGTCAAATGATTTAAGTACTTATTAGGTGGACAATAACTAGACTTGTATGGACTTGTGTTTCTCAAGCCCGTAAAACATTCCACACTTTTAGGTTGATTTTTTTTAACTAACAAACATGTGTGTGAGTTCGAGTTCTTGACCAATTAAACAAACATATAAGGTAGAAATTTTAAATAAACTTTTAACAAAACAACTTAATCATTTTCCCAATCAAGCTCTAGATCCGAGACATTGTCTATGTCGTCGAATCTATAATGATACTTATATCTTTCAAATCCTTATCAATAACGATAACAATATTAAAAATATTAACTTTCAAAACATGAATCATCATTAACTAGCATAACATTATATAGTACCATAAACAGTCAAATAATCCAACATTTTTTTATGAGAAAACATACTATTTCATAGAATTACAACTTGTTTCGAAAATCCATATCCTCAATTCAATCTGCAAAACCCGAATTTATTCAACATTTCTATCCTAATATACATGTTCATAGCAACAGCTAAGGTCCATACTCTCTTGCAAATTACAGAACTCCTTTGACCCGAAAACGAGCAGACTTACTGCATTCAAGACCAGGGCCACTTAGCATCCCTCCATCTAATCCACCGGCTATTGCTGCCCGTTTTGTACCCGGGACAGATCTCATCGGGCGTTAAATGCTTATCATAGTCCCATTCCAATAACGTCGGGCAGCATTGGAGTTTCTGGTCACGGATCTGAGCTTCCACCCTATATGCAGGGCTTGTGTACCTCACGTGCTGAATAAACGGCACATTCTTCCACCAGAGCTTCAAAGCCTACATATCGAGTTGAGTTGAAAGAATCGGATTACCTATGAAGTTTAACGAGTTAAAGACAGAATAGAGAAGTGTTTTATGTTGCGACTTACTTGCCAATATATCCATAGAGCAACCTTGTGAGGCATTAGCCAGAAGAACATTTCATGATCGGAGGCTAATGACGAGGGGACTTTTTTAGCGGTCAAATTAGCTGAAAAATAATCACCGAGCGCAGGATGTTGAACTGAAATTGTCACGAACAGATTGCCTCCTGGGTCGTTCGCTTTGATTGTCCAACTCCCGAGCATATCCTGACCAATCTCCATGTTATACACAAGCTACCAAAGTAGGGTAAATTGCACATAACTACCTTTATGAATTGCCCACAATCAGTATACACATGACTACCCTCATGAATTTTCATGTTTCATGAATTGGACTTTACTATACAGGGTCATGTGTTGTGTGGACAACTCATAAAGGCAGTTATGTGCAACTAACCCACCGAAGTATATGACACGGGTGCGTGATATCAATAAACACACGAGTGGAGTAGAGCGTAACATACCATGAATGGACTGACATGTAATGTTTTTGCTACTAAATCGGAGTTTGGATTGAACAGAAATGACACTCTCTCTCCCCATGGAGTATTAGTCACCTAACAAGAACATCATCACAAAACATCATCGAGCAATCTAATTGAAGACAAGGTTTCTTTGGCTTTTGACACATTGTTTATGAAAGTTATGAAACCAAACAAGGAGTATGAGAACTATGTACCTCGGCAATGCACTTCTTTAGACACCGAGTTGAGCCTTCTAGATCATAGCAATAGTATAGACTGAATGGGTTCTGTTCATATCCCACGCTTGGAGGCACTGTCAAGAGGAAACTGTAGAGCATACGAACTAGATCAACAATTTGCATATAGAGATCGAGAAAATGGAAATGAGATGCATATCGAAAACTACAAAGTCATGAATTCACATCGAAACATCATAACAAGAACAACCTAACTTAATTTCACAATCAAACATTCAAGTGTCCAAATAGACCTTTTTGCAAAAATTAAGAATAAGCAGAGTTACTATTGACTTCATCCAAATGCCCCCAAATCTCAATTGTTAGTTCTCAGACATTGAAACATGAACCTTAATAACAGCAAATCAATTGGGGGGATATGCAAAAGAGTAATCAAATTTTGATCACAAGAACAAAAGAGTAATTAGAACCAAAGCTCACAACTTTATCTGAACTCATAATTCTCACTTCTCAGAATCGAAAACCCAATTGCAGCTAATTCATGCAAATGATATTAATTGTGAATTCTCAGACATTGAATATAATCCTTAATAACAGCAAATAAATTAAGGAATATGATTAAAAGAATAATCAGAACCAAAGCTTACAACTTTATCTGAATTCTCGAACACCCAGTCAACGATTATGAAGAAAGAGTTCAATTTGTGCCAAAAATCGAATAAAGGAGCTAAATTGTTACATGGGTCCAGTGGTTCCGGCTATGCTGCGAGCCTCGCCGGCGGAGAGGTGGTCCGGAGGCGCGTTGGCGGTGCGGTGGTCGAGATCAAAGAGGGCGTAGCGGACAGGGTAGCAAAAAGAGTTGTGGGCGGGTCTGCGGCGCTCGTGCCAGACCGTGCCTTCGTAGAGAGAAGCAGGTTCGGATCCTCCGGCGGGTTCGGAGCTCCGGCGCCGGCGGAAGGGGAGGAGGAGAGAGAGGAAGAGGGAAGTGAGAGTGGTGGAGATGATAGAGCAGAGGAGATAGAACAGTTCCATTCGAACAGTGTCGTTTGTTTGGTAGTTTCTGGTCGTTTTGTTGCTTTCTCTTGTCTGAAATATTCTCTTAGCCAATCATATCGAACAAAATATATATTTTGGATCATTTTCGTATATGAACTAATTTTTATTAAATATATTTTCTAACTTTTTATGTCATTTCATGTCGAGTGAGAAGCATCTTAATTTTTAAGACATTATGATATTTAATTATATCGAATTTATTTGTTTAAATGATATCCTATGAATCTTAATTCTTAAAAAAAAATACGGAAGATTAAAGTTAAGAATATTGAACATTAGTAGTGTAAACACTTTTGATTTTTACAACCACAATGATTTTAATAAAGACAAATCATTTATTAATGCAAAATTTATTACAAAACCATTTATTCTTCAACAAAGTTCAGAAACCATGAATCAAAAGACAGAGACATTCAGACAACATATATAGAAGCTAAGAAACTTCGGGTAATGACCACACGAGTACGAGAATGACCATATCTTCTTACAACCTCGGTAGAATCTTCGGAGCGTCCCATGGAGTCATGATGTGGTTCCGAGTGATCTCCTTCAGGTTCCTGCAGCCACTCAAAGCCATGGTCAGCTCGAACTCGTCACGGAGCATCTGAAGGACCTTCCTCACTCCGGCCTCACCCTCCGCCGCCAGCGAGAACACCACCGGCCTTCCGATCTAAGATTAAGTTACGAACTGATTAAATGTGTAAGACTGGACTTCAACACGTGGGTCAAACCAAGTTTATTGTGATGTCATCATATAAAGCATAAACGGGTCAGATGTGTAGGACTAGATTTCAACACGTGGCTCAGGCCAGATGAAATGTGAACTTACAAATATTCCGGCTGCTCCAAGAGCCAATGCCTTGAAGACATCTGTCCCACGGCGGACCCCGCCATCGAGGAACACCGGAAGCCGGCCCTGAGCAGCCTTGACAACCTCTTCAAGAGCCATGATAGTGGCAGGGACGTAATCGAGTTGCCGAGCTCCATGGTTGGATACAATGATCCCTGCAGCACCAGATTCTATGGCAATCCTAGCTGCATCACCAAAATGAACGATTAAACTAATTGAAGGCAACACAAAACTTGATAAAAATCTGAACTTTACACGGGATTAAGTGACAAGATTGCTATTAGAAGCAAAGCAGAACTCGATAAAAATCAGAACTTTACGCTGTTACTTACTGTCCTCAGCAGTGAGCACACCCTTCACAAGAATAGGCAAGTGTGTGATTGTCTGAAGCCACTTCACATCCTATTGACATAATGAAGAACTCGTTTTGAATTATATCAGATACACCATGTTTTAGAGCAACTTAAACGAAAGACAGACAGTTTTGTTAGTTACCTTCCAGCTAAGAGAGCGATCAACTTGCCCAGCAACATATGCAGCTAATCCAGAGTCATTGGTCTGCAAGAGCATTGACACAAGTTGAAGAACACATTTCAGACTAACTAGTCTTATGTATGAATGTATAGAGAGATACTCGATCATGTGTTACCAACCTTGTCCATTGTTCCAAGATCCAAATGCTCGAAGTTCTTCAGAGTCAAATTTGGGGGCAAAGTGAATCTAAAAGAGACATACTCGACCTTAAATAACACTATTTCGATAAATAAAAAAATGTGCAGCATATCTGATTACTCGATTAATTACCTGTTCTTGATATCAGCTTCCCTGCGGCCAAGTCTTGGAGTATCAACAGTCAGAGCAATTGCTCTGTAGCCAGCCATTTCAGCTCTCTTCACGAGCTGCCTCACTATGTTCCTGTCCTTGTACACCTAATTTAATAACATATTAATCGTTAAAAATGTCTGAAATGAAAAGGGTTCATAATACTAATGACAGAACATAAGTACTGATCATGAAACTCACATAAAGTTGGAAGAATCGAATGCCAGGCCCTGTTGAAGCAACCTCTTCCACACTGGATGTAGACCACGAGGATAGAGTCTACATATATTGATTTTGGTTAAGATTACTATAAGAATTAAGACAAGTAATACGATGAATCAAACTATGTAAAGGGAAGTAGTATATCGAGGAAAAGAACCATGATCGTATCAGCAGCTGCTGCAGCTCTTGCTGTTGCAAACTCTCCTGCAGTAAAAATACGTTCTTATCTTCAGAACTTTTGATCAATTCATCATTTTTTTTTTCAGTTTGTAAGTTTTTTTAACACCAAAAAAGCTTACATAACTCCAAAACAATGAATTATGAAACTGAGGTGTATATTACCTTCAGGGTGGGCCATTTTCTGCATAGCAGTAGGAGCAACCATGATGGGCATCGAAATTTTGTAGCCCAAAATGGTAGTGGAGATGTCAATCTTGGTAACATCAATGAGGATACGAGGACGAAACCTATGTCCAAACAAAGTAAATAGGTTTAGAGAAGTGTGAATGATGAATCTCAAGCGAAAAATAGTAATGCTTGTGATGTGGATTAAGTTGCAATGAAGAGCTTACAGAATCCGTGAGAAGGCATGTTGGTTCTCTTGAAGAGTCCATTGGTCTTCTGCGCCTGATGCATAGTAGTCATAGATCATCTTTGGCAATTTCTCCTTTGCGATCTGCTGGTACTCTGATACATTTGTTATCTCCACCATCTTGATGAGGCTCAACTGCTACACTTTGCTAATTAATCTGCAATAATATGATCCAAAGTTCATGATTATGTTTACACTAGAGCTAATCGTGAATATAATCATGACCTTGTAAACTAGTTAACTGGGAGATTAAGTTCCCACTGAATCTACTCCCGAATGTATGCAACTATAGTCTTAACATTATCGATATCTAATGCAAAAAAACACAATGTGCACTTAAAATCGGGTTTGAGGAACTGAAATTGAAAGACAAACCATTTCACAGGACAGCACAGATATCGAACTTTCTGCAATTACATAGAACTAAAACCAGTCTTGACCCGTTTTCGATAAGATGCACTAGAAGAACATAGTTCATTATTAACTCAAAATATCAAATACAATTACACTACTGAAAATCACAAGTTAGATAAATAATCTATAGTTACTAGTAAGTGAAAGCAAACAAGAGAACTCATTAGTGGCTTAAACCGATGCTAAGACAAGACCTCGAACACTAACGGGTTTCATAAAATCTTATCAGAGTCATCAATCCCAGATGAAATATCAAATACAAATACAGTTAATATGATATCACCAAATTGAATCAGACCCAGATGAAAATGATTACCAGTAACTCAAAACTTCAAACATAATCAATTAGACATGACAGTAACCTGAACTTCAAAAACAATCCGGACCCATTTGGATCATAGCAAGATGAAAACGATTGGGAGCAGCTCAGAATTAAAAACACATATTATTTGAGGATACAAACACCAAACAGTCATCAGCTTAATGGCGACCGCTAAACAGTGACTGTATAGCTAAAATACAACCCAAAACCGCTTCGAATAAAACGAAAAAGACATCAACAGAGAGTATCTCACAAAATCTGATCAAACCCAGATGAAAAAAAAGACTGAAACCAATCAAAGTTCCAAACTTTAGGTCAATCAAGAGGCATGGAACAAGAAAACAATCGAAACCCATCTCGGGCACAAGGAAAATACAAGAAATGCCGATTTTTTTCAGCAGAAAAAACATAGACGAGGAAGCTAGAGACCCAATAAGCGAGAAGCATTGGGAGTACCTGGGATTGAAGAGAGGAGCAGTGAGAGGCGAGTCGTGTAGCGAAAAGAGTGTTTTTGGGTCCAATATAAAGGGCAGAGACTCGGGTGTCGAGAGACGCAACGAGACAAAACCCGGAAGTGGATCGAGTTCATCGAGTGGAGCAGAGGGTTGGATTGTTTATCTCTATTGATTTTCTCCAAGCTCCATGATTGCTGATTCAATCTGTTTTTTCTATGTTTCATTGGACATCTGGGTAATTTATCAGGTAATAATTAGCACTAATTATATTCACCTGGACTATAATATAATATTAGGTATATTAATAGTTGAATTATTCGATATAATTTTTTTTGAAAATATTGGAAAGGTTTAGAGTTTAAATTTAATGTTTTAAAGTATATCAAATGATCAAATATATAATAGAATTTCAAATGATCATAATTTTTGTTTATGAATCCTGATTTAAACCCGTAAGAGATATCAAATCGAAATTAATTGAAAGGTCTATGATATTACGAAACTTTCGGGAATAAAAGTATAGTGTGACTTACCATATATCCTTCTAACTCCTGATCAATGTATACAATGACAAGTCATGTTAATAACCTCAATTAAATAGTTATAGTCTTCTCACGTTTGAACTACTATTAAATTGAAAATTTTACATTTGATGTTGAATAATAGATTATTGTGAACATATTTCTTCCGTACATTATGTCATGCAACTTGAATCAAATTACTAACTATCTATGTTTATTTTAAACTCTAAGGTTTTGAAGTATTTAGGAATCGATTTTTCATTTTAATCATCAATCGTTAATACTTTAGAAAGTTTGAATGTACTATTTCTTTCAATGTCGGGTGATTCTCTCACTTTCGAGCTCCTCTAGATGAAGCTTCCTTCACATTTTCATGGTGTTTGTTTGTGATTATGTTGTATTCATTTTCTTGATTTGATTTGGATGTTTCACAATCCAAATCTCTTGTATTGTTCTTGAGAAATTGCGTGCCTCCTTCTCGGAAACTACTTCTTCCAATTATATATATTTTTTACTATAACAAAATGAATTTTAGTCATAGTCTCGTTAATTTCACGTTTACACAAAATTAAGGAGAAGTAGAAAACGTTGTCATGAAGCCAGATATGGGGTGTCACGTGAAAGTGAGAGTTGACCATGTGGGATTTGGTTTCACCACACGTGTCATTTTCTGATTTGCTTATCTGAATTCTGATAAGCACAAGTAGATGGGACCCAGAGGCAGGTTGGATACAGAACCGTGACTCACAAGTCACACTAATTTTCTGATTCAGTGCCCAAGTTGTGTAGCAATGGGCCAAAACATTACAACTCATCTCTTCTCCCATTCCATGCACTAAGATCTCAACGTTTTATCCTATATCACCTAACATTCTATTTGAACTTGATTCAACTATATATTCCGTTGCGTTTTTAGTTGAATAGATCTTTATTATATACTGTATTTATCGATAATTTGATTTTCAAATAAATGATTCACTAATAATCATATAATGAACTTTTTATAATACAATATAAAACAGCTCAAAGATAGATACAAGTAAGAGGTTAAGAATTAGAATGTAAATTACGGATTAAAAAACCACACATTGTTATAAGTTAAATTAGTTTTATTTTACTTTAATTTAAGTATAATATATTCATTATTTAAATTGTTTGATACATTCATTGTAGATACTCGTTTTACGATGTTGATGTGACAACGACTAAATCCATATAATTTAGAGACCAAAAAAGACCACCGTACATAAAATAATCGATAAAATGGACCTTTTTTTTTAAGTTGTGGCAAAGTATCAATAAAAAATTTTAGTTAGTGCATAACATTCAGCATTGTGCTTTAAAAAGAGTACATGAATTTGGGTGCAAATAAATGGTTGATTCTTTTGTCTTGGTTCAGCAATTTAATATAATTTTAATGTAATACATGTAGGCTAGTTTAATTTGTAATAGTACAAGAATAATGTGGTAGACCATCATAAAATTAATATTTAGGGAGGAGATATCATATGCATAGAGCTAACTATAGTCAAGAGTTAGGTAACAAGTTGCAAAATTCGATTCGTTAAGTGACTCTACTTTATAACTTCTAGATTGTGTTACTAGGTAATGAATGGATCAATTTTTATTTATAATCAAATGTGTATTCTAGATTCGAGGTTGATCATGTGAAAGTGAATTGTGATGCTATCTGTGCTCGTGACTTTTTTACCGGTTTAAGATTTTTGGCAAGGGATCATGGTGGTCATGTTTTGGGTTCGTGTTCATGGCTCAA
>JAYMSW010003019.1:0-12843 GCA_036897725.1 Erodium texanum | reverse complement strand
AAATTTATATGGCATCATAACTAATATGCTTTCTACCATGCGTAAAAGTTCAATCATACACATCAGACCTATTTATTGTCTTCATCTTATGGTTTTTTTAGTTCATGTGTAAAATTTTATTAAGTATGTTGATATTTTAATTATGGAGCCCAACTTGATTCAATGCAATTTTAATGCGCTCAACACTTCAAAACTAGAAGCCCATTTAGGCCCAAACAACTTTTCTCTCTTTGTTTGGGATGAAAAAGCATAGCAGAAATTGGTCCACCTCCATTTGAATTCAAAGTTCCTTGTACTCATGTGAAGGTTTGCAACTTGTTTCCTAATTCTCATGGGCCAAACCTATCATCTATTTGAAGCCCAATAACATATATGTTTTTTTTTATGTGACTAATAATGACTATACAAGATCTATTACTTTGAGGATATGTAGTAATTGAATTTGTTTTTTAAGTCTAGAGTTTAACTTCTATATTAGCAAGAAAATAAGAAGTCCTAATAGTTTAAGCTATTCGAACCCATCCTTCATCGAGTTCAAATATCTGACTCCATACAGTTGAAAGAATCTATATATATTGTTTAAAAAATTATAACAAATATCATATTTAACGAAAACTCATAAATAATATTGATCAAACACCATAAAGAAGTAATTGGAGGTCCACAATCTTGATTGATGGAGCAATGAACACGTGTTCTTAAAGTCTATCTTTATGGGGTACCATCTTCACACAAATATGGAGTAGTGACTGTCCCATTGTACTGGTTTTGAGGCTCATGAATGGCTTCAATTTGTGAAAGTTTCTAGCATCCCCATATGCTCACCCTCTCCATTAGGGCCATGGCCTTTGTGTGGGCTATGGTGGATCCTTAAAGGTCCTACACTATCTATAGGGTGGTCACATGTGAATTATTTAAGGACACTCCCTCCACATAAAAAAAAATACTATAGGGCCAACTCACATTTACATATCTTTCCCTTGACTCTTTTTGGTTGATCTTAATGGCCCATTTTGTAGGTCACATGTAAGAGTTCAAGCTTTTGTTGCACTTAGTAATGTAACTTTCTTGTTTTGTTCTTTTTATTGATGTCATTTTCTTTGCACGATGTGAGAACATGGAGTGTATAGTATCAATCGTTTTTCAGTTATTTCAGGATATAAACATAGATCGTTAATGTTAATACTATATATAATATATGAAACTGATTTGTATTTATGAAACCTATTAATCATTAGTACATATATTGCTAATTTCAGTTCAGCTGCTTCACTAGTTTGGATGAGATTGTTTCCATTCTTATCGTCAGTTTCATTTTCTTCACATGATTTTAGAATATGTAGTGAAAAACATGTATATATTCGTGAAGCTATCAGACGTTTAAAATCGTATAATTGTAAACATATATGATTTAAGTATCATGACACTTAAAAATCCATTGTTCATATCATCATATCACACACCACATATTATTTAGGAGATATTAAGGAACCAATGTTCATGATTAATTCCACATCAATAAATTCAAATCTAATCTTCCCCATTTTGTTTTGAAACATGTAAGCATGATTGAACCTACACATGTGTTGATATCGAAGTCAAAATAGCAACATGGACCCTTGTTGCTTCTTCTCTATATATGCTTAAATACCTAAGTGAATTAGTACAATTGATGTCCCCATCTATATCCCCCACTACATATAGCTCTCACATTCTCTCAATTTCATTCACTAATGGTCATGCCCATTCACATTGTTTTTAAAGTTGCCTTTTAATCGGGGATAAGTTCACTAGATACCCGTGTCGAAACTAATATGTACAAAAAGTATCTGTCATCTTAAAACGTCAGCAAAATGTATTGGTGAAGAATTTTTCTGTTTGCAATTCGTTAAATTTGACTATTTTCAACCAAATTTTTCTGGAAATATCGAAAATATCCATCCCCGAAAGTAAACCCTAAACTATTCAAACCCTACACTACCCTCTCCCCAAATATGAACCCTAAAACTACCATCTCCCCTAAAACAAACCCTAAAATCCTACGCTTAAATTGGGGGTAGAATAGTCAT
The DNA here is from genome assembly GCA_036897725.1 of Erodium texanum. Lineage (NCBI taxonomy): Eukaryota > Viridiplantae > Streptophyta > Magnoliopsida > Geraniales > Geraniaceae > Erodium > Erodium texanum. The sequence continues at coordinate 10,774 of JAYMSW010003019.1, read as the reverse complement.
TTCATTAAAAAAAACTAAGGTTTCCGTCAGTTTTCAGACAGAAAATTAGTTCATCTTTGGTTTTTACTGACGACCTAAGAACACCGTTACTTTTCAAAAACACAGGTTAGTTCACCGTTGGTTTTTACAGTTTTCCATTTTAATTGTATAAATGATTTGTTTGTCTTTTGTTTCAGATCGTTAATGTTATTACTGATTAATTCTTTAATTTAAATATTACGATGGTCTCTTGTATATGTAACAGATTGAACGATTATCTTATTTTAGATCTGAAAAATCGAGAAAACTTTAGCTTCAAGGAAGCAACCTAACCAACCTAAATACATGCTAAAGCTCATGCTAATCACAATTAGAGGCATAGATGATTAGGGAATTTAATTAATTATGCAAAAAGCATGTTATGTATATGTAACCATTGTAATCATTTTCCATGCACAAACAGGCTGTGGGGAATCAAGCCACGTGTTATGTCTCTATATAATTAAAAGAATATATTGATTTTTTAACATTAATCATATTTGTGTAATTAGTTAAACATATGTTTTTTATGATTAAGTACACTTTTTAACGGTACCGAAACATATATGTTCAGAGAGTATCAGTCATTTTAGGTGATCAGTAAAATGTATTAATGAAGAATTTTTTTCGTTTGCAATCCGTTAAATTTGACAGTTTCCAGACAAAATTTTTTGAAATCCCTAAAATACCCCTATCTGAAAGTAAACCCTAAATAATGAACCCTCCACTACCCTCTCCCCAAATATAAACCTTAAAACTATCATCTCCTCTGAAACAAACCCTAAAACTCTACCCTTATATCAGGGAGGGGGTAGAATAGTCATTTCAAAAAAAACTAATGGTGTTAATCAATTTATAGACAGAAAATATATCCATCGTTGATTTTTACTAACGAACTAAAAACACTGTTACTTTTCAAAAAGACAATATAGTTCACTGGCGTTTTATATAGTTTCCCTTTTTATTTTTTATAAGAGTTAAACATATGTTAGTAATTAATAGTTTATAATAAGAATAGTGGAAGCCTTGGTTTCGTTTCTAAAGTGTCCTTAAGTGGCATGAAAGAGTGAGAAACACAAGACATTATTAAACATTAATGCAACAGGAAATGGAAAGGTATTTGAAAAAAAATTATTTACATTTCAAACAAATGCAAACTTCACTGACACACCCATTCTCAAACACAATCTGTTTTTGCAGTTTCCATTTCACATTATAATAATTTTGTTGAACACTCAATCTCACCATAGCACATGCTATCTCAACTGTTTAGGTCTTATTTTAATAGTACTATTAACTCAGGTTCTTTCCACTAATCACTTTACCAATACTCAATACATTACAAGTATTTTAGAGTTTTTACCTATCAATTTAAATTCTTAGATTTGAGACGACATCAAAAATTAATGGTCATGAATCTGCATCCCCACTCATTACAGATCTATTTGTTATTTTGTTCTCTGCGTTGATTTTAATTCCTTTTGTTGGATTATAGGGTCTTTAAAATGTTAGTTTGAGTTTTAGTTGAGTTAACTTTCTAATATCTTGAGGGAGTTGATGTTTCATGGAAATGAGTTTAAATCTCATTATTTTTATAATATTAATTTATTTTCTATTATTGTGTGTTACAGTATAAAAATCTAAGCGGGTCTTCAACTATGTTATCTTAAACTTTTAGTTAAGCTAATCCTTTAAAATAGTATCAAAGTTTGGTATTTTATTACGAATTCGAATCTCATAACCTTCAAAAATATCTATAATTACCTTTATTTCTCTATTAATATGTTTATATTTCTTTTTAAATTTCACATCAAATTCTAAAAATGGGTTTGGTGTGAGGGTGTATGTTAGTATATAAAATCATAATTGAATCTTCAACTATCACTTGACCTTTTAGTTAAGTTGGTATTCTAATAGTATCACCACTTGATAAATATTTTGATGCCTCATTATCTCCACCTATCATAACACGAACTTTTAGGTAAATCGAGTTTTTACATAATATCAAATTTTGATAATTATAAATACTATCTTCTCAGAATTTGTTTGTTTCACGTCTAAAAACACGGATCAATATCTTATATTAAGATCCGACCCACCTAAAAGTTCAAGCTGATAGGTGGAGGTCCAACCTTGTTATTTAAGCTGGTGTTGTGATTGACATCTATTCGATATGAGAATCTGATATCCCCTCACGTACAAGTCGATATTAGACGTCAGACTTAATACGTGGGCTAATAATCAACATTGATGATGGCTTAATAGAGTACAGAGAGAAGAAGTTCATGGACAGACATATCCCAGTTCCCACCTAAGTAGCTAGTGACAAATGAAAACGAAGGAGAACAAGTAGCTAATATAAGATTGTACATAAATATGATTTAAATACTATTTTATAGTAAATATGACAAATGATGATGTAATTGGCAATGATGGGAAGAACATGAACACCAGAACAGAAGTTGTGTAGAATATATAATCCACTTGGATGTTTGATTAATTTGGAAAACATGCATGGTAGCTCGATCCAGTGACATGTACAGTACTTTAAATAAATAAATTGTGAATCTTGGTCTCTAAATTGGAGTTTGAAGGAAAAAAATAACATACAAATTCTAACTTTCTAGAAGGGTATAGTGGGAATATTGGTATAATTAAGTTAGCATGTCATTAACCATATAATATATGTAAAAACAAATAATGAAATGATATCAACAGTATTTAAGTTTAATTTATTTAAAAACTCGAATCGATAAATTGAGGTCTAGATTTGTTATTTGATGTTGGTGTTATGACTTATAACTATTTGATGTGAGACTCTAACACTCCTTCACATGCAAACCGGTATTGAGCGTCAAATTTGTTGTGTGGCTCATAGGATTTTGACTCGAATTAAGATGACATAGAAATATATAAGTGGGCGAGAAATCATACTCTAATACCACCCGAATTAGGATGACATAGAAAAGTGCAGGTGAGAGACAAACAAACTCTAATATTATATTAAAATCTGATCCACCTAAAACTTGAACTGATAGGTGGATATTCATACTTGTTGTTTAAGCTAATGTTACAATTTATATATCTATCAATCGAGCATGATATTTTGACAAACAAGAACAACAAAACAATTATATAGTGTGATGAGATAAGACCCATCACCAATTATTATTTAGGTTAGGGCGTTGCCTCTGCCCCATTAGCGGATTGATCAGTAAGATCACCGTGTTACAGCAATACCCCGTAACTTTTGTGATTCTCCGGTTAACATTGATTCAAGATAGAATTAGTAGATTAGATTGCAACAAGATTTTTTTCCGTAACAATCGTTAAGAATCGTAATTCAAAATGAAAAGAAAAATCGAATCGAAACTTTGAATTTTTCGAAAGTTAAAGATTTTGATTTTTATGTCATATTCATGTAAAAAGGAGACATGAAAGGCCCAAGCTGTCACCACCAGCTCCTTATATCCATGCTTGCTGGTTTGAATAGATTTTAGAGGGATGGGCTATTGCTTGCATTCATTCCCATATTTAAGAGCTTCTTTTGTATGTATTGATATTTGCTTCACTACAAGTTTGTTCCTTAGTCATTTGTTTGTTTGCTCTAAATATCTCCAATGCCATATATGGCCCCAAGACATGTCTTCCAATTCCTTGGCAGCTTTGATTTTTGGGGAACAAATTCTTTTCAACCCCATATTGCAATCAATGAGGTCTTCCCCAAGGAAAAAACTATGATAGTGAAGATCTCTTTGTTAGTTTTGTCAATGATTTTGACTTCCAATATTCTCGAAAAATATTTTGTTACAGTTTAATAATTGGTTTTTGTCGTGTTTGTGATATTATTCGACACAAACATAGGTTTGATAGAATTAACTAGATTTGTGGTTTTGACTTCCTGGTCGAACACCCTGAATCAGTTTCAGGTGACCGACCGGGGTGTTCGACCTATATTGGAATGTGATTAAAATTATTATTGAAATCAAGGGATAACTTCAATTTCGTATCTTGTACTAGCGTGTTTTGTAAGAATTAATCATGGATCATTTTTTATTTCATAAACTAACTATATTTTTTTTGTATCCATTATAATTTCGTCAAGTTTGTCAATTTTTTTTTTTTTACATATGCTACCTTGATAGTAGGAGTTAGTTTCTACAAAACCCAAGTAGGAGGGGTTAGTTTTTGCAAAATGCTCTTATTGGAAACAATTTGCATCCAATTTGGTAGAATTATTACAACAGTTTGTTATTCTTTTTTCGTAGGTTATGAAAAATTTATAGTCAGTTTCTAAAGTCAAAGATGTTATATCATTGATTCTTATAAGACGTATGTTACGTGATACAAGACTTATAATTGAAATGTTCGCTTTACATAAAAACTCTAAACATCAGGTTGGTTGAAATTGTAAGTGTTGGAAAACCTTTGAAATCAATCATGACTTTCAAAAGTTCTTCAAACCCAAGTTCACATGAAATCAAAAAGAAGTCAAGTTATCAATTAAAGTACACACTAGCATGTCTAAACATTGACCACTGAAGGAGTGTGGCTCCCAAGAACACAGGCCCTAGTATCATGAAAACACAATTGCGTGAGTACTAGGAGTTTGGAGGACCATGGGTTTTCTCAAAACCTTTAATGATACACACACACACCATATACTATGTTGGATTTGTTGGTTGCTTTGGGTTGGTACCAAGTCTAAAACCCTAAAAGCAACCTTTGGCTTACTTGTATATAATCTTGTTGCCTTTCTTGCAATCCATGTTTCGCACCATCAACCAAACCCGATCAAATTGTTATTTCTTGTTCGAAAACCATAAGAAAAATGAATTATGTATAATCAAAGGTGGTGGGTGAAATGGAAGAGACTTTATGTAATAAGCATGATTTCGCTGGTTGCTATCCTCATACATGCGATATTGTATTTTCTTCTTTTCTAATAAAAAAAGAGATATATATAGTGATCACATACAAACTCTAACATGAACTTTTAAAATAACTTTAATCGTAAAGCATAATTTGATACGTGTAACTCAATTTAAACACGTAATTTAATGATTTGATGTTTTACGTTAAGTGTAAACTTCAATGTGTATATCCCGGGTTTCTTGTAACGTGCTCCTCTTGATTCTCACCAAAATGATTATATTTTAGGTCAAGTGCAGACTATAATTAAGTAAGAAATGATTATCAACTAATAGCTAACAAATAAGAGCAAGTCAAAAGTTCAATTTTTTTTTGAATAACTTAAAAGGATAGACCATGGAATTCTTCACCATATATAATGTCTGTACACACAGCTCGAAGCTCCCCGATATCTACGGACAAAGAATAGTCCTAAATTTTCACTTATCTTAATAATCTACATGTTATCCAAATCCAAATATTTTTTTGTAAATTAATCTGTTGATTTCCGGTTATTTTTTTTTCTTTTCTTATCAACTCTATATCGATAGAAGTTTCACGCAATAAGTATGAGATTATTTATTTCAATATTTATACAATTTTATGATAAAAAAGAGGTTGAAGATGACACTTAACCTCATTCCAATTTACTAAATTTTAAGACGGTTATTCGAATTCTTGTTGAGTAATTTATGTACCACATTTGGTTTTGATATTTAATCATATCGTAACATACTTTTGTCGAGCATTTATTTTTAAATGTAATGCAAAACTTTTGCACACACGAATTTATTTGATATCTACCCTAAGCAATGTTACCATATTATAATACTAGATTAATTTTCATATGTGGGAATGTACCTTAGTCCCTAGTGTGGGGTTGAGAAAAAAAAATCGTGAATAGGCTTTGTTGCATCACGTGATTATTAAAGAAAGGGTACAATATTGTTAAAAGCAATTAGGGTTTTATTTAGACACTATGGAAAATAAAGGGACAATGCTCTTTCACTTCTGACCAATTTCCTATTTCGAGTGTCTTGACAATTCGATTCCAACCAGCACCACCCTACACTTCTAGGGCACCTATGCCCTAAACAAAAGGGGTTTAGTGTATTTTTTTTTCACATAACAATCAGATATTTATCAAACAATATGAATATTGTTATTATTTGGTAAATATTATAAAGTTCTTGCTTATCAATTTAAGCTATTAGAGTAGGTCAAGCTTTAATATATTACCGGCATTCGATATGTTTTTTACTTATGATATCATATCAAAGGTACGTTTTTCAGTAATGTTTCATATATGGAGTTTTATGTCTTTTCAACTATGAATCTGGTCATTAGTTTTTAGATTTTGATATATCTGGATCTTGTCAATGCTTGATAAATATTTTAAGGTATTCACTGATTAGTTTGAACTCTTAGATGGGTCGGTGTATAACTTACAGTATAAAACTATAGTTGGGCCTTCAACAATTAGCTTGAGTTTTTAGTTGGATTGATCATGATTTTTCACGGACAGGGGTTTGAATCTCATAACCTTAAAAAATATACATATTATTTCTCTATTTATCTAATTTATCCTTAATGAGTCTCTTATTATCTCGTATCTTTTTAAGTCTTTATTTCTCTTCCCAATTTCACATTCAAACTTAAAATAGGCTTGTGTGGGAGGGTTATTTTATTTTATTTTTTGAGAAGAAATTGCCGCAATATTATATATCAATGTAATGACATACATAACAACTGATAAAACGACAAGGGCAATAGCCCTCACAAAACCTAGACTTGGTGGGAATGAAATTCCTGCAGTCAGCTTCTCACTGAGCATAGCTCATGTACCGCTTACAACTAGATTAGACTTAAATGAGAGGACCTAAAACGCAATACATTCACATTTAAGCCAGACTAAATCTGACACTAAGACATACTAGATCTAACACCAAAACGGCAAAGCCATTCTGAGTCTGACACCAAAAACTAGACTAAAGCCTGCACCAGAACCAAATATAAAACTAAACCTTGCCTTCAACTCTCAGTTTGAATTTTTAGTTGAGTTGATTATCTAATGACAACATGATACCAGAATTTAGTTTGTCTTCAACCATCAACTTCAGATTAGAGGTTTGCTTGTTATTTGACACACGTAGAGTCTCACATCTTTCGATAAATATCATCTTAAAATGTCTATTCACCAACTTAACATTTTAAGTGAATCGGATTCTAACACGATTTTCACAACTACTGATTTAAATGTAGCCGTTGGGTCTATCTCTTCATAGGATTTGGACCATATGATTAAAGATAAACAGAACAACCTATGTAAACAGATGTAGAGAACAATGTAGGTGGTGGAGACAGACCATTTAAAAGATGGTCCCAAAAGCCGTTGAACCCAAAAGTCACATTCAATTTAACAGTAATGGGCTGAGCACCATGTGAGGCTCTAGCCATAGCAGTAAATATTTTTTTTCTTAACCTTAGCTGTAACTATCTGTCAGTTTTGACTACCATGGGCTTTTCTGTCCAAGGCCCATCAACACAAACCTAATCTAGTCAAAGCCCATTTGACCACTAATTATACTTGTCACAGCTTGAGACCTCTTTTTTTTGACATGTAAACACTTCATCTTTATTATATATCAAATTATGATATACATATGAATTATTGTGTGTCCAGAGCAACAAAATTACAGACTTCGGTGAGCATAACAATCTTTTCGATCAATATATATATGAGCATAGTTTATCGCACGTGAAACTAGAAGAGACAAATAACAAATTCTAACTATAAGATCACGAGAAAACTGAAGATAACAATTGCAAATACACAACAAACAAATATATATATATATATATACAATAATACTTGTATACATAAACAATGTCAAAATTGATTAGGAAGGCTATATTATTTCATTAGGCTTATTCTATATAAGGTATTGTTGAAAATAATAGCTACCTATTATCGGGAATAATAGGTGTAATTCATTTGAATTAGTCTTATCATTCTAGGTTCAAAATTAGATTATTGATTAATTTTGGCTTCGATGAGACAAACATTTATTAACCTAACTTTCTTTTTAGACCCTAATCCAAACTCAGGGTTATCTATATCAGTTTGTGCGCAGACGACAATAAGAAAAGTCTCACGTGTTTATATATCCATTCCTGTCTCACGTGTTGTGTAAAAGAACAAGGCCCATACATAAGGGGAGTGTTGAAGAAAGTCTGTGCGTAGACATCAGTAAGAAAAGTGTTGAAAATATAAATCCACGTTGGAAGAACATAAGAGAATACAACTACTTGTAAAGACTAATGTCATACCTAATTATAAGTTAATCTTTTAGTTGTCAAAACATAATCCGATATAAGTGATGATCCGTTTTACATCTTTTGTTTCTATTTCTGTTCATGTTCGATGAACTCGTAGGACTATATATTTTCTTTAAAGGACAATTATATTTGCTCACGAGGGAGTAATAAATACGAATAATATACATAAATACCAAAATTATATTTTAATTTAAATTATTGAAAACTTTATCTTGAATTATTGAACTAAAAGTGTTACCAATCAAGGGAAATAACATATTATCATAGATCCAATGCCTTTACTATATAAAAAATATAGATATTAAATCTTACATGAAAAGATGTTCACATGTTCTACAATTAATTTTGAAATGACACATTGTGGTTTTCACATCCTAGGCCCCCAATTTCAATTCGTACCCTAAATGTATACATTTTGAATTATTTTTTTACTTGACATTTTAAGAAGTAGCATCACACTTTTTCTTTTTGTTACACCACTTGAAATAACTAGATTGATGTAACTCTCAAGATCCTTAGTTTGACTAGGAGAAATATTTATCACACAAAGCATGTCCAAATGTGAACAAGTTGCAAGGTCAATAAAAAAAGTTGGTTTTTGTAAGTAAATAGAAAATCAAATAGATTTTATTTGTCACTTATGTTCTCGTTTTTTTTTTCTATATAAAATAGTCTGTTTTTATTAAATGAAATGACCGAGAGTTTAAAAGAAATTATAATTATCGTATAAATAAAAATATCGTACAAAATCTTGAGATATTCAATTCACAAACATCTCATCCTAGAGTTCTTCTGCTTGATTGACAAATTGATTTTATTTGTCACCGACATTCTTGTTTAATACACATTTTTAATTTTGGTATACAATAACAAATCAATAATTGTTAGAAAAAATGGTAGAAAATAACAAACTTTATGTGAACTTTTGTGTGATATAAAGTGTCAATTTGAGGTTCAGTTTTTTTCCGGATTGACTCATCTTAGAATTATGGAAATGTTAGTTTCATTTCTAGGAAGTGAGACCTTCCCAACAATATTTCATGAGCTCTAAATAGACAAAAGGTAAATGAGAAATTAATATTCAAATATCATTTATTGAACTTGTTTGTTACAAAAAAACATAAATAAAAAATACACTACCTTAGTAAACTCACACATAAAAATATATGATATAATTAAAATTCAATGTCAAGAATTTTCGTTCCCTTAAATCTATATTCGAGTAACAATTTATTTCTTTTTATATGTGTTTTTACTTTTTTGTTGGTTCACATTTTTATTTCTTTGAAGTGTTTATTTTTATTTTTTGATACAACCAAATCTGTCAATACTGTATATCTCAACAAATAAAATTACTCACTCTTGATTACTCAGGGCAGACGCCCTCACATACAGTATATAAAGATTCGATACGTCGCATCCACGACGATCTAAATGTCAAACTATTTCTGACCCCGAACCCAGCCTACGCTGGACCCATTCCCGTCACCACTGTTCCCGAGAACAACGATACTGACACCTATCGCCAGTACACTGACACCTGAACCAGAGAAGCTAGTACAAAGACCAGCCCTGGCACCTACACCTAAATACAGCAAAAAAACACATAATTAACTACAGATACTGATCCACCAGCTCGAGCAATCCTTGGAATCGAGGATTGCCGACGCCCGAACTAGTAGCTGGTTCATCTAGCGGACTAGGGCGCACCTACGAACACGTTGACCAGTACTCCGGGCAGCGCTGGCCAGGCTCGAGGAATAAACGGCCGAGTCACAGATTTTCCGGGTAGCGAGCACCTACAGCCAGGTAGATCTGGCCAAGCTCCCGGGTCGCCCAAGCGGCGACCTGTTCCGACCTTTTGCACCTAACTGACCGAGCAAGAACCACTCGTCTAAGCCTTTCCCGGCACGAACTCCAGCGTTGGCACGAGCTCATCGGGCTGTGACAGGCTCCTCAACAAGGGTGACTTCGGCGCGAACAACGACATTCAAGAAGTGTTTATTTAATGAAAACTGCACATATGTAAATTTATACGAAAAGAAAACTATGATTTATTTTTTATTTTTGAAATAGAAAAACCATGGTTTAAGTGAACACATTTTGGATGCCTTAAAATTTGTTTTTAACAAGATAAATTTGCTAAATATGTGTTCATTATTGAATAAAATGAAATTACAAAACAAATTTACATTGATATAAATAATAGTTTTTCCCCTCCAGAATTGGGAAATTACTCTTTTCACCCTCCATAAACTCCACCCAACAAAATAATAAAACCAAACCCGAAAATTATTTATTTTCTCGCACTTTCTCTCTCTTTCCCTCACTTTTTCGCTCTCTCCATTTCGCACTGATTCCATTAGCAAATCCCAAATCTCCACTTCTCCACACAAAAACATCACCGAACCCCAACCCCAAGCATAGGGCTTTGTTCCTTTTCTTCTTCCTCTCTCTGTACTGTACTTCCACTTTCTCTCTCTACCCATCATCGGATCTGAGTTCG